>LR749487.1:6684651-6939949 GCA_902729485.2 Mus minutoides | reverse complement strand
GAGGGTATGGTCTGGGGGATCCACAGGTGTGAGCAGAGAGGGAAGGATGCATCAGGTATTCTGTGCAGAGATAGAGATGAGAATGGGGGATTGGGTTTAAAGGAGAGGATGGAGTGGGAAAGGTCTTACCTGTTTCCCTGGTCTGTTTAGCTGGTGTGTTAATAGGGAATGCCCACTCCTGTTGGAGGTTGGGGTGCTGGGATGGATTGTGGGGAGAGAGGTTGGAGGAGAAGATCTTTATGACCCATTGGGGGTGGGGTCAGAGAGGAAAGGAAGACCACAGCAGGTGTTCAGCTAGGGATGAGACTGTGGAAACTGGATCTGGAGGAGCAGGAGGAGAGGTGTGGGTCCTCCTTCAGCCTACTTGCTGCCCCTGCAGGAAAGGCAATTGACTGGGTGAGCAGGAGGTTCCTGCTGGGAGGATTAGAAGGGGAAGATCCGTGGAATCCATTGGAGATGGGAACTGGGGTTCAGGGAAGGATGTCCCAGGTGTTCTGCTGCAGAGCTGGGAATGAGACTGGGGGATTGGATCTGGAGGAACAGAAAGAGAAAAGAAGATTTGCACGTAGTCTACCTGGTTTTCTGGACATAACCTCCCAGTTTTTAAATGTTGGGGAATATGATGGTTCCTAAAAACATTGTGTAGCAGTTACCTGTACAGGATCAAGCCAGTTAACACAATATCATGGAGAGATGAAGTAATCATGGGTCCTTACCATTAACTAAGAAGCTTTTGATACTTGATAGAGGGTGAATCCATTTTTTTCTAAGGGTTTTGACCCTGGTAGGTTCAAAATGCTCCAGTAGATAGCTCCATACCATCTGGGAAGCACAGATTGGACTTAATGGGTTTAAAATGAGAAAAGAGAACATGAAGTTGGGAAAGGTGGGCTGTATCTGCAGGGAGTTGAAGGGAGGATTTAGGGATGAATATGTTCAAAACATATGTATGTATGTGTATAATTCTCAAAGAACTAATTAAAATATTTTACAAATGAGTGTAGAACAGCTCAGTCTCATTTGTTGTCTCAGGAAAAAAAAAAGGCTGCCAGTTTGGATTTTGATTTCCCTTTGCGTCTGATTGGCTCATCCATTTCCATGGGTGTTATTCCTATAGCTTCTTTGTGTGTTTCTGTATGTGTAAGTGCTCATGTGTGTGAGTCATGGTTATGCACATGTGTATGAGCTCAAAGGGCAGCCTCACATGTTATTCCTCAGATGGCATCCACCTTGGCTATTGAAGCAGGGTCATTCCTTGGCCTAGTACCTTCCTTGTCAGGTAGGATACACTGGCTGACTCATGAATGGCAGAGATCTACCATCTCTGGTTTTGTCGCCCTGGAATTATGAGCAAGAGCTTCCATGTCTGTTTTGTAAAACGTTGAATCTGGGGGTAGGATTCTGGCCCTCATGCTTGCAAGACAACCTCTTTAATAACTGAACAACTACAATTCCAACCCTGTTATTTCTGTAATTGAACAATTCAGTCTATCTCAGTGGACATTGGTACTGGCCAATACTCATCTATAGCTTCTGAAGCTGTCTCTTGGCCCCTTCACTGCTATCTGCCCTATTCTCAAGAGGTGTGGTTCAAGTGACATTGAATTGTGTGTATGCAGCCTATCTGCAGGAAGTATATAGAGCATGCAGATAGCAGGGGATAGAATTCACTTGACAACAGAGCTCTTGGCTTCAGCTTCTGCCCACAAGATTTGGGCTTCATGGGTATTCCTGACATTCTGCATACCCAAGAAAGATTGATAATTCATTAAGTATCTTCAGATTAAGGCATACATTCTTAAGACTACTTTAATCTTTTTCATAGCTAGAATATATGCATAACCTTCAATTTCCTCTGATAGCCCCAATTTCCTCACAATTTATAGCTAATAAATTCAAAATCTTTAGAGATTAAATAATGAAAAATATCATCTCTCAGGATGTTTCCTGGTATTCTCTTTAAAGTGAATTTTGCCCATCGTTGTTTGTGTAATCAGCACCATCTTGTTGAGGCTGAAGAGATGGATCGGTTAATGAAGAAACAGCCACACAAGCAGGAAGATCTGAGTTGGGATCCCAGAAAGCCACATAAAAAGCAGATGTGGTAGCATGTATATCTGTGAGCTCAGAGTCGTGGGTGACTTAGGTATTGAGGTTCATGTATCCCTGGAGCTCAGTGGACAGACAGCCTACCTATGTAGGCAAGCTGCAGGGTGAGTGGAGACCCTATCTCATAATCCAAGGAGCTGAGAAATTCAGATTTCTAATGTTAACTTATGGCTTCCACCTGCACACAGATGGACATTCAGGAAGTGTGCACACACAAACATACATATATCATTCACACATCATTGTCATCATCATCATCATCATCATGATTATGTTATCTTTGAGCCTAAGCATTTAATAGGTCTGTCTAACATCTCCCCCTTTGGACATTCATTATTTTCTCGCTATTCTCCAAGTTAGTAAGTGCTCTACTCTTTGCCCTCAGGATTTCTTTGTGTGTGTGTGTGTGTGTGTGTGTGTGTGTGTGTGTGTGTGTGTGTGTTTTATTTTTTATTAGATATTTTCTTTATTTACATTTCAAATGCTATCCCGAAAGTTCCCTATACCCTCCCCCCGCTATGCTCCCCTACCTGCCCACTCCCACTTCTTGGCCCTGGCATTCCCCTGTACTGGGGCATATAAAATTTGTCAGACCAAGGGGCCTCTCTTCTTAATGATGGCCGACTAGGCCATCTTCTGCTACATATGCAGCTAGAGACATGAACTCTGGGAGTACTGGTTAGTTCATATTGTTGTTCCACCTATAGGGTTGAAGACCCCTTCAGCTCCTTGGGTAATTTCTCTAGCTCCTCCATTGGGGGCCCTGTGTTCCATCCTATAGATGACTGTGAGCATCCACTTCTGTATTTGCCAGGCACGGGTAGAGCCTCACTCGAGATAGCTATATCAGGGTCCTTTCCACAAAATCTTGCTGGCATATGCCATTGTATCTGGGTTTGGTGGCTAATTATGGGATGGATCCCCAGGTTGGGTAGTCTCTGGATGGTCCATCCTTTCGTCTTAGCTCCAAACTTTGTCTCTGTAACTCCTTTCATGGGTGTTTTGTTCTCTATTCTAAGAAGTAATGAAGTATCCACATGCTGGTCTTCACTATTGATTTTCTTGTGTTTCACAAATTGTGTCTTGGGTATTCTAAGATTCTGGGCTAATATCCACTTATCAGTGAGTGCATATCAAGTGACTTCTTTTGTGATTGGGTTACCTCACTAAGGATGATGTCCTCCAGATACATCCATTTGCCTAAGAATTTCATAAATTCATTGTTTTTAATAGCTGAGTAGTACGCCATTGTGTAAATGTACCACATTTTTTGTATCCATTCTTCTGTTGAGGGACATCTGGGTTCTTTCCAGCTTCCGGCTATCATAAATGAGGCTGCTATGAACATAGTGGAGCATGTGTTCTTATTACTAGTTGTAACATCTTCAGGAGATATATTGCTGGATCTTCCGGTAGTACTATGTCCAATTTTCTGAGGAACCTCCAGACTGATTTCCAGTGTGGTTGTACCAGCTTGTCATCCCACCAGCAATGGAGGAGTGTTTCTCTTTCTCCACATCCTCGCCAGCATCTGCTGTCATGTGAGTTTTAGATCTTAGCCATTCTGACTGTAGTGAGGTGGAATCTCAAGGTTGTTTTGATTTGCATTTCCCTGATGATTAAGGATGTTGAACATGTTTTCAGGTGCTTCTCAGCCATTTGATATTCCTCACTTGAGTATTCTTTGTTTAGCTCTGTACCCCATTTTTTAATGGGGTTATTTGAATTTCTGGAGTCCAGCTTCTTGAGCTCTTTGTATATATTTGATATTAGTCCCCCTATCAGATTTAGGATTGATAAAAATCCTTTCCCAATCTGTTGGTGGCCTTTTTGTCTCATTAACAGTGTCCCTTGCCTTACAGAAGCTTTGCAATTTTCTAAGGTCCCATTTTTTTGTATTCTTGATCTTATAGCACAAGCCATTGCTGTTCTGTCTGGGAATTTTTCCACTGTGTTCATATCTTTGAGGCTTTTCCCCACTTTCTCCTCTATATATTTCAGTGTCTCTGGTTTTATGTGGAGTTCTTTGATCCACTTAGACCTGAGCTTTGTACAAGGAGATAAGAATGGATCAATTTGCTTTCTTCTACATGATAACTGTCAGTTGTGCCAGCAACATTTGTTGAAAATGCTGTCTTTTTTCCACTGGATGGTTTTAGCTCCCTTGTCAAAGATCAAGTGACCATATATGTGTGGATTCATTTCTGGGTCTTCAGTCCTATTCCATTGGTCTATCTGTCTGTTGCTGTACCTGTACCATGCAGTTTTTTTTTTTTTTTTTTTTTTATCACAATTGCTCTGTAGTACAGCTTGAGGTCATGGATGGTGATTCCCCCAGAGGTTCTTTTATTGTTGATAATAGTTTTTGCTATCCTAGGTTTTTATAATTCCAGATGAATTTGCAAATTGCCCTTTCTAACTCAGTGAAGAATGCCCTCAGTATTTCTAAACTGTAATTTCTGTTGAGCTTTTTCTTTGTCCAAAGCTTTTGGTGGTAGATTCTGAGAGTGAACGCGTAAATTCCTAGTATGAACTACAAAGTCTTACCTTAACCTTACCTCTGTATCCTTCAATTTTATGTTATTTATCCTAATTATATATGTATCAACAAAACTCTATACTCCAGTAGGTGGACAGAGCACCTTTGGTAAAGACTGGGAACTATTCATTAAGCTCATTTTCCTCTTCTCTAGCCCAGAGCCAGGCTCCTGGTATAATTAGGTATGGTGATGAGACCAATGTTTCTTCATCCTATCTGACAGTGATAAAGATTCCCATGCTAACCATCCATCTTAGAAACTGAATCCCTTGGGCTTTCTGCTTATCTCATCAATAGACTGTTTACCTGTGTGAGAGCTGGGCTTCAGTTTCATGGGACCATTGTCCATCTGGTCTCTTAGGGCAGTGCAGCCCACCTGAACTGGTCTGACAGCTCTCACCCCTCAGCATTGGTGAGGCTGCCTGCCCTCACAGTCTACATGGATAGCAAGGAAGACACTGGTAATTTGCTCATCTTAATTCTTAGTGAGGCTTGCTTTCTTAGTATCCAGCTCCAGATTTAGTAGAAACAGCTTTGATAGTATTGCTCTAGACCCTGGGATATGATACATTAGGCTTCACTTCAATAACTATTGCTTTAGGAAACTTGACTCTATAGGGTTTGCATTTTTGGGGGGAAGGGTCATCTTTTTCAGAGTTTGGCATTGTAGGGAATATCTCATTCTCCATGAAGAGGAAGAGAGATCTTATCCTCAGCCCTTTGTCTTGGCAACAGAAACAACAGTTCTGTGGGACACAGCATCCACTTACACACCACTGTCTATGGGTCTGTTTTGTTTGTTTGTTTGTTTTTTAAATCAGATTTTTCCCCCTTTTCAGTCCATCAGGTTCTCTACACACAGAGATTCAATGTCTCCCTTCCTTCTCTTTCCCACTGGTCTTCTTCAAGCAAATGGTGGAAAGCGAGCTCTACCTGAGCTCCACTTCCATCCAGTATGAGTAGGAACCTGATCTAGTTCTTCTCTGGTTGCCTCTCTCACTGGGCTTAGTTTTCACTCGTAAAAAGAATGTTGCTTCAGTTAGCCCTTCTCACCACCCATGAAATAAATCCCAAGTGTGAAGAGCACTCCAGGGTGGTTGCTTGGCTGCCACTAAACAGCTTCATCCTATTTTCCTGGCCCCCTCCCCACCTGCCCATCTTCATTTGATAGGAATCAATATTAAACAAGTCTGGAACTATCCAAAGCAAGCTACATGTTGGAGACGAGGAGTCCATGTTGGCTCTCTACCCATTGGGTGACAGAATTAAAACAGATGAGAGACTTATGTGTCACCTCAAATATTTGCTTAAGGATAGGGGAACTGGCCCCAGCCCCTCCGTGTTGGCAAATGTTACATGTAGTATCATAAAATCAAATTCTCACATCCCCGTGTCCTCCCGTTAGCTCACATTAAACTCTGGCAGCCAGGACAGCCCGCCTTGGTGGTTTTCTGATTTGTGGTTTGCACTTGGCTCTCCCCACAGGCTTTAAAAATGATTTTATTTTGTGAACAGCCAGTGAGTCTAGAGTAAACTTGCCAGGGCCAACATTTTCAGTAATAACACTGCACATTATCGAGCGGTTCTTGAAGGGCTGTGGAGAGCAAGAACAAAGAAGATCTTCTGTGGTAGTGGTTGCTTTTCTTTCATGCTGGTCACCTCCCATATAGAGAGCCTGTGGATTTTAGGCTTTGAAGGACTCTTCCTGGGTATCCAAGGCTCTTTGCCTTTAAGGTGAAACGAGAGAACTGGAGCAGATCTGAATTTTCTTTTGCCTGGCCTATTGGATGTGTAAATGGGGCTCTCCTTTTTCTTGTTCTGTGTGGTTTTCCTGATTATCCTTGTACAGACAGAAGAGACTGGTGGGCTGGGAGAGTGTGCAACAGGGATAGATGTGTGTAGTCGAGGAAAGGAGAGCTGAGTTTAGGGAAGTCCAGTGGACTATGTCAGGTAAGGGCCTTCTTGATGATGATGGTGGGTTTTGCCCAAAAAAATACTTGTGCTTCTTATATAAAGGAAAAAGGTGACCTTTCAAACCACAGCAACAGAAATAAAACTAGAACACATAGTGCAAAAGAGTTAGACAATATAAAAAAAAGCAGGAAAAATATAATAGAGGCCTGTAAAAATAATAGCCTTGTTATACTGTGAACATTTTACCCATAGCTACTATCAATTTATATATAAATTTGTATCAGTTCAGTCACGTCTAACGCAGTGATGTGGGATATATTCTGAGAAACAGGCCATCAGTTGGGTTTGCTTGTGTGTGTTACCTGGAGTTTACCTAAATAGACCCAGATGGTACAGGCTAATCACTTGATGTGGCCTCTTGATGTAACTGTTAAACATGGTATACACATATGTATTGGAGTATCACAGTATACTGTTTTAGAGTAGACTTGAAAAATATATCAGTAGAAAGAATGCTCTCCAAAATAACAGTCAAAAGTAAGACACGGGAATTATAAGAAGCAGCAATGGGCATTTGCCATCATTAACAAATATTAGAGTTGCCTGGCTAGCTCAGTCAGTAGAGTCTGAGACTTTTAATCTCAGGGTTGTAGGTTTGAGCCCCACATTGGGCAGCTACACATTTTGCCAGAGTCTGACATATACGGAGGTGGAGACTTAGAGCCAACCATTGAACTGATCATGGGGTTGTCAATGGAGGAGTTAGAGAAAGGACTGAAGGAGCTGAAGGGGTTTGCAACCCCATAGAAAGAACAACAATATCAACCAACTAGACCCCACATAGCTCCCGGAGACTAAACCACCAATCAGAGTACACATGGAGGGACCCATAGTTCCACTAGTATAAGTAGCAGAGGGCGGCCTTGTCGGGCATCAATGGGAGGAGAGGTTTTTGGTTCCACGATAGCTTGATGCCCCAGTATAGGAGAATGCAAAGGCAGAGAGGTGGGAGTGGGTGGGTGGGTGGGGCACACCCTCATAGAAGCAGGAGGAGGGGCGATGGAATAGGGTTTTCTGTGGGGGATCAGGAAAGGGGATAACATTTGAAATACAAATTAATAAAATATCCAATAAAAAAAGAAAAAAGAACCCAAATATTAGGTCCAAGCTATCCTTTTGCATGATAGGCACCAAGGTGGGTGTGTTTGTACCAGCCTTACCACACTCTCATGAGTAGGAAGTTATTCTACTCTATAATTCTATTCTAAAGGAAGTGCTATTCTATCGTTTCATTAAAATAATTTTCCAGAAGGCTGTTGTCCTAAGTGATAGAATAACTTAACAGCTTGGTACATACTGTCAGTTCTCTGTAGAGTTGCTAGTGATGCCTAAAGAACCTACATTTCTTACATTTTTTTTTTTTTTTTTTTGGTTTTTCGAGACAGGGTTTCTCTGTATAGCCCTGGCTGTCCTGGAACTCACTTTGTAGACCAGGCTGTCCTCGAACTCAGAAATCCGCCTGCCTCTGCCTCCCGAGTGCTGGGATTAAAGGCGTGCGCCACCAACCCGGCCATTTCTTACATTTTTACTGGGAATTGTCATTGTATCTTCTAAAATCTGAATTTAATTTAAAAAATTTTTTTGAGATAGGGTCTTACTGTGTAACTTTGGCTATTGTTATAGTTTGTATATGCTTGGCCCAGGGAGTGGCACTATTAGAAGGTGTAGCCTTGTTGGAGTGGGTGTGTCACTGTGGGTGTGGGCTTTAAGACCCTTATCCTAGCTGCCTTGAAGCAAGTAATCTGCTAGCAGCCTTTCAGATGAAGATGTAGAACTCTAAGCTCCTTCTGCACCATGCCTGCCTGGATGCTGCCAAATTCCCCCCTTGATAACAATGAACTGAACCTCTGAACTTGAAAGCCAGCCCCAATTAAATGTTGTCCTTATATCTTGTTCATTGTATCTGTTCACAGTGGTAAAACCCTAAGACAGCTGTCTTGGAACTAATTATGTAGGCTAGGCTGGCTTCAAATTTGCCAGGGCCAACTTGCCCAGAGATCCACCCACCTCTGCCTCCCAAGTGCTGGGATTAAAGCTGTGCCCCATTTCATCTGGCCTTAATTTTAACTATCAAAGAAATACATGAAAGTATTTATTCAGAAATTTTTTTTTTATTTTTATTTTTATTTATTTATTTATTTTTTTTTTGGTTTTTCGAGACAGGGTTTCTCTGTCTAGCCCTGGCTGTCCTGGAACTCACTTTGTAGACCAGGCTGGCCTCGAACTCAGAAATCCGCCTGCCTCTGCCTCCCGAGTGCTGGGATTAAAGGCGTGTGCCACCACGCCCGGCTATTCAGAAATTTTAAATCCCATTTAAGTGTGTGATTGTGCCTGTATGTCACCCTCTACATGTAGAGGTCAAAGGACAATTTCAGAATCATGTCTCTCTTTTCATCATGTGGGTCTCAGGAATTCAATTCAGTTCATGGTCTTGGTGTCAAGTGCTGAGACCCATTGAGATATCTCTTTGGTCCCTTCTTCCACCATATGGGCCCCAGGACCAAATTAGGTTTTCTGGCTTGGTGGCAAGTGTTTCTGCTTACTTTATCATTTTGTCAACTCTTAAAAATACTTTAAAGATGTGCACTAATCTTGTAGCATTTATAACCCAAACCATTAGACAAATTTTAGTTCATAGACACTAGCTTTTGACTTCCCATCATGCAAAGTTGATTTCCTTATCCTCTCAAACAAGTTATACCTAATTTTGGTTTAATCAATATATATATACTAGTGTATATTGTATATTGATGTTACTGATTATAAATAAATATTGATTAATCAATTAAAACAGAATAATACAAATGTAATATAATATATATTCTCTTGCTTATTTAAATAGCATTTGTATCTGATTTGTGTAGTATGCTATGGCTCAATTCTTTTTCAGGGATAATACTTAGCTCATTTTCTTGGCTGAATTTTCTGTGTTGCTAGTTTTCATGAAACTGCCTGTGACCCATCATTCCTCCATGTATTCTGTTCTGGTTCTGTCAGTCTACTTCTCCCTCTCAGAGTTATTCCTCAGCCCCTACTTCTACTCTGCTTCTATCCCATGCCTCTTCTTTTCTCCCTGGATTGGCAGCCTGTCTGTCTGTCTATCTGTCTGTCCGTCTGGAGTTTGAACTGTGATCAGCCTCTTTCCTATGTTTGCTCTTCTGCCTCCTAGATCCTGTATCTTTCTGTTCCATTTGCTTTTTATATTAAGAGGCAGAATCTGGCTATGTGGCTCAGGCTGTTCTTGAACTAACTTGTGTCTTCCTGCCATCATCTCCTGGGTGCTGGTGTTACAGGTGGGCTCCATGCCCAGCCTTGTCCATCCTGGCTTGATAAAATATTTTGTATCGAAGGGATCAAGGAGTGGTAGAGTCTTTACCTGTTGGAACAGGAACAGTCCTCATGATTCCTTGGAAGCTTCATTTATATTTCTGCTCTTGACTTCTGTCAAGTGCAAGAAAAATTAGTCAAGAATGATCAATTTTAGCAAGTACCTTTTCACTACTAATGATATAATGATGTTTTTCTCACTTACGCTATCAGAGTAGTGATTTACACAAAAATAAAGACTTAGCCTACCCTAGATTCTCTGTGAGAAGATTTCTGCTTTGTGCTAGAATTTTCTTACTGAACTACTGGATTAAATTACCCACACTTTCTTCGAAGGAAATTTTGCCTCTGTTTGACTTTGGGTTTTGTTGGTGTGTGTATGTTTCTCTCTATATTTATCTGGTTATAGTAAGTGATATTTGTAGAACAAACTGAAACTTTCCATCCTTTTCTATGTACTTCACCAGAGTAAACACTTGAGAAATTCTCCGTGCCTCAGTTTTTCATTCAGCATATCTATATGGTTGTTTGGACATCATGTCTTCTTTAAGATTTTGATTGTCTTTTACTACTTTTTATGATTGTTTAGTCATTTTAGAGAATCATTTTTCTTTTGAGTTAATTTTATCTACTCAATTGCTACTAAGTCATATACTTAACTAATGTTCAAGTTTGTTTAGTATAAACTTATATTAACCTGCTTATAATTTAAAAATATTCCTATTATTTTATTCTGCTGCAACATTGGTTAACCTGTATTTCCTTTGTCTGTATTAAACTTGACAAAGTTTATTTGTTTCATTAGTTTTTATAAAAAGTATTAATGAAGAGACAGCTTGTTTTAAATCATCTCATGTTTATATTCTACATTTTACTTTAATGGTGCCTCTTGTCTAGGCTTACTCAATTATTCCCCATAGCCTCTTGAGTTGATACTTAATTTATGTTCTTATGTAGACCTCTTTATAAACACATTTTTTTGCTTTATTCAATATTCAATACAATATAATCCCAGCACTTGGGAGGCAGAGGCAGGTGGATTTCTGAGTTCGAGGCCAGCCTGGTCTGGTCTACAAAGTGGGTTCCAGGACAGCTAGGGCTACACAGAGAAACCCTGTCTCAAACAAAACAAAACAAAACAAAACAAAACAAAACAAATGTTTATATTGACATCAAAAGAAATATCCCTTTTATTTTGTCTTTCTAGTGAGCTATAGTAAGTTTTTCTGTTATTGACATTAACAAACATTTTAAAAATTATTATGTAGCTAACCCCCAACTCTTTCGCTCTCTCTTTTTTAACTTATTCATTTTACATCCCATTCTCTGCTCCTTCCTGGTTACCTCACACACAACCCTTCCCCCACCTCTCATTCCCTTCTCTTAGGGGGTGGAAGCCCTTCTGGGTATTCCCTGACCCTGGCACTTCAAGTATCTGTGAGGCTAGGTGCTTCCTCTCCCATTGAGACCAGACAAGGCAGCCTAGCTAGAAAAACATATCCCACATACAGGCAATTGCTTTTGGAATAGTCCATGTCCCAGCTGTTCTGGACGCACATGAAGATCACGCTGCACATCTGCTACATATGAGTGGGGAGGCCTAGGTCCAGCCTGTGTATGTCCTTTGGTTGTTTCAGTCTCTGAAAGCCCCAAGGGTCTGGTTTAGTTGACTCTGTTGGTCTTCCTGTGGAGTTCCTATCTCCTTAGGGCTGCAATTCCACCCTCCATCTGCCTCTTATGACTATTTTATTCCTCCTTCTAAGGGAGATTTAAGCTTCCTTGCTTGGGGCCTTCCTTCTTGTTTAGCTTCTTTGGATCTGTGGAGTGTAGCATGATACCTGTACTTTATGGCTAACATCTGTAGAATTAAATATTAATGAACCCTCCCCCCAGCAGGTTCATTACCTGCCTCAATGCTTTATGTTTTCAAATGAAACACACACAGCCTTTATATTTTATTCTTTTTTTTTTTTTTTTTTTTTTTTTTTTTTTTGGTTTTTTGAGACAGGGATTCTCTGTGTAGCCCTGGCTCTCCTGGAACTCACTCTGTAGACCAGGTTGGCCTCAAACTCAGAAATTCACCTGCCTCTGCCTCCCAAGTGCTAGGATTAAAGACGTGTACCACCACGCCCAGCATATTTTATTCTTATATGTTTATTGTATTCATATATGTTTAAACAGCTCAATGGCTGGGCCACTGACTAAACCTCCATGAAGTCAATCCCAAATTATTACTTACTAATTCTGTGTTCTATTTTGGCTGCTCTGGACCCAGAGGGCTGCTCAACTGGGCCATGCTCTGGGCCACATTCTCCCAACTCTTCACATGGTGGCCATGCCTCTCTGTCTTTCATTCAACTCTGGCATGGCATCTCTCCTCTCCTCCAAACTCTCTCTTCTTCTTCCTCCTCTGGGTCACAAGCCTGGAAAACCTCAAATTCCACTTCTGTCTGCCCTCTCCAGATATTGTATGTTGGCATCTTTATTTACCAAAGAGAACCATCTGGAAACAGGTTTCCAGAAGCTAAGTGCAGATGTTCTTGTGCAAACAATTTTGGGGGGAACATAATTAGAATACAATTAGCTACAAATATCCACTATCAGTGAGTCCATATCATGCATGTCCTTTTGGGTCTGGGTTACCTCACTCAGGATGATCTTATCGAGTTCCATCCATTTGCCTACAAAACTGATGATGCCTTTGTTTTTAGCAGCCAAATAGTATTGCATTGTGTAGATGTACTACATTTTGATGTACTACATTTTCTTTATCCATTCTTCAGTTGAGGGACATCTAGGTGTTTCCAGTTCCTGGCTAATACAAATAAAGATGCTATGAACATGATCTTTGTGGGATGTTGGAACATCTTTTGGGTATATGCCCAGGAATGGGGCATATAGCTGGGTCTTGAGGTAGAACTATTCCCAGTTTTCTGAGAAACTGCCAAATTTCCAAAGTGGTTATACAAGTTTGTGCACTCCTGCCAGCAATGAAGTGTTCCCCTTGCTCCACATCCTTGCCATCAGGTACTGTCTCTTGAGTTCTTGATCTTAGCCATTCTGATGGGTGTAAAATGGATCTTTAGAGATGTTTTGATTTGCATTTCCCTGATGACTAAGAACTTTAAACATTTCTCTAAGTGCTTCTCAGCCAATAGAGATGTCTCTGTCCAGAATTCTCTGTTTAGTTCTGTATCCCATTTTTAACTGGGTTATTTGGGTTGTTTGGTGTCTGTGAGATGTAATGGTCCCCAACTCTTATTTCTGTAATCTGAGCTCTGTTATCTTCATGCTATGATTGATGACAGTTTGTATTCATGTCTTATAACCTATCTACTCTATACTTCTTTTTCCCTATTTTCCTCGGTCAGCTCTTGCATCCAGTGTTGGTGATGATGATGGATTGCAATCAATTTGCATTTATCTTGTGAGCAGCTCTTCATTATACAGGCTCTTAGCTTATGGTTTCTATGCATGGTATTCTGAAATTTCCCTAGGAGGAGTTGAGGTGTTACTGTCTCCCACTGGTAAGGAAACTATTAACCTATAAATCCAAATTCTTTGAGGAAGTTTCTTTTTTAAAAATAACCAAATCATTCCCATTTCACTTCTTTGAGAACACCTTCTATACATTGTTAGAATTTTTACAGACACCCTTCCTGTATCTAGCTTTCTACTCAAATTTACTTGTACTCTAGAGTGTATCTCTAGTGGGACAGCCCATCCCCACTTACTAGCTAAATTACTTGAGATTTACAGATGCCCATTCTCCTATTCTGTTTGTAGACTGATATAAGTAGACACTTGTACTTTAAATTTATTATCTATATAACCATTTCATATTCTTTTCCAGGTCATACCTGCTCTCAATCAAGGATAGAACCCCCACCCCCAATCTCTCTGACATGTGTAAATGTGTTTCTGTTTTTCTGAGATGGACAGCCCATCAGTAGTATTTCCTTACATAAATAAGAGTAAGTCCAACTTACTGTGTGATATTGTTTCTTCAGTCAAAGTTGCTGCGTTTCAAGGCAACACCAAGTAGACAGGTAGTTGGTGTACCTGGTAATGCACAGTCCAATGATGAGTGACATCAGACACACAGTCTTTTCACCACTGTAGGATTCAAGGAAGGGTTACTTATCACCACTTTGGAGGAGGTATCCTATGTGACCATGGAAACTGGGTTCTGAAGGTTTTCCTGAACTATTCTCTGGATTTTTAGTTTCATTAGCCATCATAGCTGTGAAAAGCTGACTTCTGTCCCTCTTTGCCTCCTGAATGCCATGAGATGACACACAGTCAGAATCTAGATCATACATAGACCTTTAACCTCAAAAGAATTCTGAAAGTGTGATACTTATGTTTTCAGATGTTGACAAATGGGACAAGAGATGGGATGGTACAGTGAGAAGACACGGAGTACTAACAGATGATGTTTATGCCTTCATGGAGTACAGCTTGGGAAAGATCTGTTGGGCTAACCTGTCTATCACTGCTTGTACACAGGGATAATTTACTTAGTCACCTTTATATCCCATTTCAAGCTAAGAAAGCATTTTGGATAATGTAAATTTTCTCTCTATCTAATTATCTATCTATCCATGTATCTATCTATGTATCTATCTATGTGAAATATATATATATGTATATGTGATACACACACATACATATATAATTTGAAATACATTTTTAAACATTGGAAGGTTTTATGGTAAATACTTATATGGATGTGCATTATGCCCACCTCCAATTGGAGAAGACAAATTAATATTATTATTATTATTGTTATTATTATTATTATTATTATTATTGTTAATTATGTAGTTGGCAACATTCTTTCCCAGTTCCCCTCATCCCTCTGATGGAGAGACTCTTGATCAACTTTGACTCCAGATGGGCCATCTTGAACCGAGTTAGCTGTTGACTTGACATTCATGGGTTTTCCTCTGCCATGCCATGTTCTATTAATAGGAGAAAATGGGTGGAGTGGAGTCACTGGTGCCACATTCTATTCAGATGCTGCTTGTGCTTTGGGAAGGGGAGAGAGCCAAGAAGGAAAGGAAGAGGTGCAGCCTGTGGTCTTTGACTCCACCAGACTGTGGATCTATAAATTTCTCCAGGCTGTGGGCCCGAGTGAGACTGATGCTTTGCAGGCCCACAGAGGATGAGTGTCTCTCAATGAAAACACGGATGTCAAGTGTATTCAGACACGAGAGATGACTACCCTCTCTGTTGTTTCGGAATTAGGAAATGGAGACTCCAAAGTGGGGGCCAGTGGAAAAGTCAATATAGCTGTCACCGAGGTTGTGTTTTACCCTCTGCCAACCTCAACTCACCGATGCACAGCCTACACATGTTTAGAATTAGCAAGTAATGTTTTAGCTTCTATTTCCCAGTCTCCCATCCCCCACTTGTACGGTGTTGCTTATTCAGAACCGGAGTCTCTCATCCCTCCATACAGGTGGGACCAGCTCCCTCCTCACCTAGCTCCTGCAGCTGCGGGGCTCACCCACAGAGCTCTCAATAGGTTCTGCACTTTATTTTCACACCTGCAACCCTTCCAGATCCTGTGACCTAAATCTGCAGCAAGGTTTAAAGTGAGCCCTGCTGGGGAGGGGAGAGAGGGCAGTTTCTTGCCTACAAAAATGAAACTGTGGCCCTGAGACCAACCTAATCCAACATCCACATTCACTCCTTTCTTTTTTTAACTGATATGCCCAAGTTCTAATGCCTTCATTTCCCCTCTGTTTGCAATAGCAAAGCCTCCTTGACCAGAAAAATAAATGTGCAGTTGGCAGGAGCTGAATAGAGGTCTGCTTAAATGATTTTTAATTTATGTTAAAATGCTAAGAGCAGTTTTCCAGGTCCCCATTGAATACCTCACAAAATGAAGTTTTTCAAAGCCTACCTTTATAAAAGGAGCCAAAAGATTTAAAAAGCATTCACTTTAATTTTAGCTACTCCAACGGTATCTTTCATTCCTGTCTGAGATCAAGCAGTTGGTTAGGTGTGTCAGAACTCGTGTCTGGGAGACAGATATACCTGCCTCCTAATCATAAACCTGAGCATTCCATTTCCTTTTAACATCTCCTTTCTTCTTGTTATAGGATGCCCAGTGACCCAGATGTGAAGAATGTCTATGACTGTGCTTGCATGTGTGTATGTGTGCATGCGTTAGTGGGTTTATGTGTATCTATGTGCTTTTCTTGGTGTGTGTACATGTGTGTATGCATTACTGTCAGTGTGTGGATACACGTGTGTACGTATCAGAAGTGTTCCTTGACTAGTTTCCCCCTTACTTTTGAGGTGCAGTCTCTCAGTCTGGAGACTACTGGTTTCCTACACTGGCTTACCAATGAGACCCAGGGAGTTGTCTGTCTTCATGGCCTCAGCCTTGAGGGTATGTATATATATATATATATATATATATATACCTTGGTGTTAAGGATCAGAACCCAGGAACCCAAGCCTGAAGGCACTTTTATGTCTTAGCAGTCTCCCTGGGCCTTTCTTCATTACTCTTTAAAGAAAATACTTAGTTTTTCTTGATGTTTTCACATTTGTAACATATAATTTCTTTTGATTACTTGGGAAAGAGCAAAGAAAGGAATGGAACTATTCTGGCACACACTTTCAGACACTGCAGAGAGGTGGGCCCTGGTGTCTTTGCAAGCCACCACATTACAGCAGGGAGTGTCTCCTAGAGACTCACTATTCATCCTGAACTTGCATCTGTTTAATGGCAATGGGTTGAGCCATCTGCTCTTAAGGTCATCTGTTTTATTTCCTGTATTATCAATATTTCTGGAACTATTCTTGCAATATTGTGTGAGCACACCTGTGTAACCAAAGTACAGATACAGAGAAAGTCCCATCAGCTTGTTTGACCCCCTCCCTTCCCACTACAACCCTTTCCTAGACATAAGCATAGTTCTAGCCATCACCACCAGGGAGTTCTTCTAAATATAGTCGTAAATACATTCACTTTCCTGCCTTATTTCTTTTTCCTTAATGTTAGTTCTGTGGGGACTCTTCCAATTATGGCTCATTTAACAGCTGTGTGGCACACCATGATACACATAGAACTCAGATTATCCATTCTGATTTTATTTAGGTTGTTTCTAATCTTAACATCTTACAAAAATGGTGTGATAATTTTTAAAAATATTTTTTGGGGAATGTATATGTGAATCTCCTTGGAGCACCCACCTAGAGCTGGAATTTGGGGGGAAAGTAGGATGTCTTTGTGTTCACTTTTGGTTGGCATGTGAAGAACCATCTCTGTGGTGAGTGAAGCAATACTTCCTCTTGATGACCTCAATAGTTCCTGAAAGAAAAAAGCCTTTTAACTTGTGCACATGTCCTGACTTGTGTGCACTCTGATGCACATGTTGTGACTTGGGTGTACTCTGATGCACACGTTGTGGCTTTAATTTTTATTTTCTTAGTGACCAGAAATAGTATGTTTCATTTTTTTCTTTAATCATTTGGATATCCTCTTTGTGGTTTCCCATTTCTCTGTTGGGTTATCTTTTTCTTACTTGTAAGAATTATATGAAATCAATTTACTAATATTTTCACTTTCTGCTTCTGTTTTCTCAAGGGAGTTTTACACATAAATTCTCATTCTTAACATATCTTTGTCAGCCAAGGGATGCTATTAGTTTCAAAATGCTCTATGTTTTCATTCCCTAGAGAGGCTTACTTAAGAGTATTGTTATTTCCAATTTCTCCTATAGGACTCAGTGGGTATATAGAACTACATGGATGTGTCACCGGTCTGCTGGAATTAAACCTGAACTTCACTACTTAAATTTTTTATTCATGTATCACTGTGTGGGTGCACATACATGCAGCACAGCTTGCAAATATAGGTCAGGATTGGTTCTCTTCTTCCACCTTGGGGACTGAACGCAGGTCATCAAGCTTGGTGGTAAACACCTTTATTGCCAAGCTCCAGTCTTCTGACTTTTACTGAGTTGATCTTGGACAGATTATCTTGCCTGTCTGTCTGTCTCTCTGCTTTTTCTTTTCCAGTTTATTGTGATCTACATGCAGAATTTTTAGCATCACTTTGGACTCTTTGGAGAGCTTTGATTATTAGCCCTTAAGGTTATTTATCCATTGATTTTGTGCCCCCCCCAGCTCAGTTTTTTTAAACAAGCAGAAGCGGTGTTGGATTGCTTTGGTTGAGGAAGTGAGCAGGCACTTTAAACATTTGCCAAAATCACATACTTCTCTACACTCAGCCTTTTCTCAGGGATATTTTTCTCCTCCTCTTTTTTTCCCCCTCTGTTTTCTGAAATGTCAGGGAAGAGACATAAGAAGCTTTCCATGGAAATAGAACCTAGAGGAAGGCACAGATCTTAGTCATGGTAGTTTCTTGGGGTTTTGGCAATGTCCTAAGTGGGTGTGGGTCCATATGGCAAATATTCCGGTGGTTAGAGGGAAGTTGGGACTTTAGAATTTTATAAAAGGAAGTTCAGCCTCCTCAGGGCCAGGGTGGAGTTCCTGATCTGGGCTTTGTATGGGTGTTGTATGTTGGGCAGTCTTTGATGCTCTACATCGATGGCAGAATTACTATCTGTGGATGTATTCATCTTTTCATTTTAAGCTTTGTGCCATTAGAATATCAGCACTCAAGTGAATGTCTATGTTCATTGCCTTATAGCTGAGGTTTAAGATACATAGGTTTTTATTACATCTGAAACTATTACCAATACACCTTGCGCTGTGGACTAGGCTCAGTTGGTAGAGTGCTTGCCTAGCATTCACCAGGCTTGATCCCTGTTACTGTGCAAACTGCGCATGGTGTGCTTCTCTGAAATTCTAACTTCAAGATCTCACTTAGTGACATAAAGTTGGAATCTAACCTGGAGCACATGACTTTGTCTCAAAACCAACCAAACCAAACTAAACTAAACCAAACCAAACCAAACCAAAAAAAACCAAAAACAAACAAACAAAAAAACCAAAACAACTAAAGACAAACTTTTCCAGGAAAAAAACAAAAACAAAGACAAAACAAATAATAAGCAAAACTCAACAGACTTTAGGGTTAAGTGCGTTTTCCTGAGCTGTTCGCTGCTTTACTGACTCCCTTCTCGGCTTTCCCTACATCTTCTGGCTCTGCTTTCTGCCTTTGGGTGGAACCCATGCTGGTTATCCTTCCTGATTTATACCAGCTCTTCCTCACCCATCATCTTCTAAATCTCTACATTTCCTGGGACAGGAAGATTAATTTATATTTCCTTAGAATCTATTCTTTATGATGGAAATTTCAGGTCTCGAGTTACTAGAATCTCTGATTTTGAAGTCTATGATTTCAACGTTTTGAGACAGGTAATCAGCATCTTATAGTTAAACTCGATGTCTGAACAGGACAGATTTCGAGACAAAGGAGAATTCTAGAAGAAAAAACTGTATTATGTGAATAATGAAAAGTATTATCCTAGCAAACATGTATGTTACATGTATGTATGTATGTGAGTGTACATGTATATGTATATTCCTAAGTCTGAGACTTATACATCCACTGTCTGCTGAGAAACGAAGGGTGAATGGTTTAAAAGTTTCCATGGTTGCTTGGGCCATCCCTCGGCTCTGTGAGAAGACAGAATATGGTAACAAAATCATGCACTACACAGAGCTTTTTACTTCATGGTGTCTGGGAATCAGAGACAAGAGGGGACCAGTTTGTCGCTGAAGCAATGGCCTCTGTGATCTACTTCCTCAAAGTATGTCCTTCCTCTGCTGTTTCCACTGCTTCTCAGTAGTCCAGCCAACAACAATGCAGAAAAGTTTAATCCATGAATGATGTTAGAAACTCATCATCCTATTGCTTTGATGCTCACATTTCAGCCAGATCAACTGGCCACAAGGCCCGATAATACACCTGTCTTGGCCGCCTTAGTACTGGGGTTCTAGGCACACAGTACCGTGCCCCACTTTTTGTGAGTTCTGGGGATATGAACTCAAGCCAACATGCTCAAACAGCAGGCACTTTACTGCAGCCACCTCCCCCAGGCCTGAGCGCAGCTGGCTGATTTCTGTCTATATTTGTTTCCAGCGTGCTGTATTTGCTGCTTCACTGTTTTCTACCGTGTCTGGTTTCTGAGAAGAAGCCCAGTTTACCTTTTTATTGGCATACATTTATTTACCTGGTACTGCATGACACAGGGATGTTTTCCTAGATGTATCTAATGTCCTTTCAGTGTATCCTCCTGCCAACTCTCCAGCTTTCCCTTCTCCCAGCCTCCTCTTCCCACTAGCCCCCATTTGGTCCCCGACAGTTGCTTACCTCCGTACTATGTGTTTGCATTTTATTTTATGAGTGATATAAAATCTCGGCACCACCAATGAGAGAAAGCACATGATGCTTTCCTGTCTGAGCCACTATTTCCTCTTCCTGGAGAGGACATGCTTTACCTCTTCTTTGTGGCCTCTCCTGGTTTTGCTGGCCCCTTCGAGCTTCCTGGTATCTTCTGACACCTTAAATTCCACACAAGTCTAAACGTTTGAAGCTAGAGTCCACATATGAGTGTGAACATGAAATTTGTGCTCTCTGGAGCTCAGCCTGTTTCATTTAGTGACTATCTTTCAGTTCTATATGTTTTCCTACAATTCTATAATTTCATTTTTCTTTACAAGTAAATGAATCCAATTGTGCATCCATACATTTTCACTACCTGTTTGTCAGTTGGTGGACATCTAGGCTGATTCCATTTCCGGATTTTCTGAATGGGACAGCAATGAGCATGCGTGTGCAAGTGACTCTGCCGAAGGACATGAAAGACTTGGAGTGTCAGCCTCAGAGTGGAATAGCTGGGTTCTGTGGTAGATCATTTCTTTGCCTTTTGAGTGACCTCCAAACAGATTTCCATTGTGGCTATACCAGTTTCTACTTCCCCTGAAGGATAATGAGTGTTCACTTTCCCCATAGTCTTTCTAGCATTTGTGGTCATTTCTTTCTAGTTTGGGAATTTTGCTAACTTATGTGAAGTTTTAGAATTTATATTTGAGAATATAATTTAAATCCAATATTTCTCCTTTGTTCCTTCCACCCCCCATATACCCTTCCCCATTCTCCTTCACATTCAATTCTTTCTTTGATCCTAGACATTCTGACTAGAATGAGAGAATCTCCAACTAACTTTAATCTGCACTTCCCCCAAGCCTTCAGCACTTTAAAAAATGTCTGTTAGTCATTTGAATTTCTTTTTTTTGAAGACTCTGTGTACATTTCCATGGCTCATTTTTCTACTGGTCTGATTGTTGTCTTGATGTTTATTTTCTTGAGCTCTTTAGAGCTCTTTATATATTCTAGATATTAATCCTCTGTCAGACATATAGCTGGAAACGTGTTTTCTCCCATTCAGTAGACTATCTCTTTACTTAATTAACAATTTCCTTTGCTGGACAAATGTTTTTAACTTCATATGATCTTATATGTTGATTGTCTTATACCTTGAGTGGTCAGACTTCTATTCAGAAAGCCCATATCTTGAAGTATAGTATGAATGTTTCCACAGAGAGTGTGGCCTAATGGTGATGTGTCCCAGATGTACTTGATTTTTATGTAGGGTGGAATGTAAGATTTAATTTCATCCTTCTACATAGAGATACATAATTTTACTAGTGCCATTTGTTGAAGATAGTTTTTCTACCCATATGTTTAAATATTCAGGTGACTAGTTCACATAATTTTGTATAAGGTTTTTGTGTTAATATCATACTTTTGAAAAGTTATATTATAACTTGGAATCAAGTATGGTCATACCTTTAGTAGTTTTCTTTGCACTGAGGATTGCTTTGGTTATCCAAGGTCTCTTGGGTCCATGTAACTTTTAAGATCATTTTTTATATTTCTGTGAAGAATAATACTGAAATTTTGGCTGGGATTACAATGGATTTATAGATTACTTTTGTTAAAACAAACAAACAGACAGACAAACCACTATCACAATAATTGGTTCTTCAATCAGTAAGTATGGGAGAAATTTCCATCTTCTAATGTCTCCCTTAAATTATTTCTTCAGTGTTTTAAACTTGTTATAGAGGTCCTTCACACCTTGGTTAGGTTTATGCATTTGTTTGGTTGTTTTTTGTGGTTGTTGTTGTTTTGGGTTTTTTTGTTTGTTTGTTTTTTGGAAGCTATTGTGATTAGAATGGTTTCCTTGATTTCTTTTTTTCAGTTTGATTGTTATTAGTAGGCTAATGATTTGTATGTATTAATTTTGTACCCTGACACTTTGCTCTGAGGGTGTTTGGTCCGTTGATGCTTTTAGGATCTCCTACATGTAAAATCATGCCACCTGCAGAAAGAGCTGCCTTGGCTGCTTTCTTTCTTGTTTACATCACTTTTGCTTTCTTTTTGTCCTGTCTTGCTGCTCTAACCAAGATTTCCACCTCTATACTAAATCTAGAGACAGTGAGCACCCGTGTCTCATTTCCTATGAGGGGCGATGCTTCGTGCTTTTCCCCTACTTAACACGACGTGGGTATATTTGTCATAATGAGCTTTATTGTGTTGACATCTGTTCCTTCTCTTCTGAGTTTCTTCAGGACTTGGTAACATAAAGGGATGATGTATTTTGTCTAAAGACTCTTTGTCTCCATTAAGATGACCACATAATTTCTGACCTTGAACAAGTTTATGTCATTTAAGATATTTATTGATTTATATATTGAACCAACTGTGAATTTTTTTATTTTTTATTTATTTTTTGTTTTTTTTCGAGACAGGGTTTCTCTGTGTAGCCCTGGCTGTCCTGGAACTCACTCTGTAGACCAGGCTAGCCTCAAACTCAGAAATTTGCCTGCCTTTGCCTCCCAAGTGCTTGGATTAAAGGAGAGTGCACCACCACACCTGGTGTGAATTTTTATAGTAAGACCATATCATGATAATTGTCTGTCTGATATATTCTTAAATTCAGTTAGCATGTATTTTGTTGAGAATTTTGCTTCTGAGTTTATCTGAGAAATTGATCTGCAATTTCATTTTGTTTTTGGTCTTGGCTTTTCATATAAGGGAAATGCTAAATTCATTTAAAAAAAAAGTGAGTAATGCGTTCTCCTTTTCTTTTTTGTGTAATAGTTTGAGAAACAATGGTGTTAGTTCTTTTTGGAAAGTCAGGTAAAATTCACCAGTGAATTCATTTGTGCTTGGAGTTCTTTTAAACAGAATATTTTAAATTATTATTTTAATCTCATTGCTTGATATATATCTATTTAAGTTGTTTATCTCATCTTGGTTTCATCTTTGGTAAGTCATATAAATCTGGACATCAATCATTTCTTTTAGATTTTTCCAAATTAGTAGAATGTAAAAATTCAAAGTATGCTCTCAAAAATTTCTGGGTTTCATTGGCATCTGCTATAATGGTCCCTTCTTATCTCTAATTTTATTATTTTTTTTATAATTTATTATTTTGGACCTCCCCTTTCCTTTGGTGTGGCTAAAGAGCTGTCAATCTCATCTTCTCAAAGAAGCAACAGCAGTGTATTGATTGTTTGTATTTTTTGTTTGGTTACATTTTGCTTATTACCTATTAATACTTAGATCATCGGGGTGGATGAGAAGGAAATAACTCAGTTACAATCAGTACACCCTGAAATGCAATACATTCTAGAAAGAGTTTATGGGAAAATGGTTAATTAATTGCAATAATTTAGGACTTAAAGAGGTGCTTTAACTGTTTAAAAATTAATTTATGTGAAAGAGTTTATTTCCAAATAATGTCAAATGCACAAAGAATTATAGAAAAGGAAGACTTCACTGCAATGCTATATTGTTCAACAACTATTTAAAAAGCATTTTTGGCTTATTGGCTTGATATTTGCACAAAAAGATTATTTTTTAGAAAGTCCTAAAACAAACTGTGGTTAAGTCTCCGAACCCCCACAAGCATTCTTCCTCCCTACAGGGACTTTAAACAATGTTCAGCCAGACTTCAGCAGCATCTGGCTATCAGCTGGGACATCATTCTGGAAGTGTCCTCCTGCAGACAACCATCATTTGCCTCTTTGGAGCTGGGACACACTCATCTGGCATATGGAAGAACCAACTAAATTTAGTGGGACTGCCACAGCTCTCAGGAGTCTGCCTGGCTAGGATGGGCTAGGACAGAGAAGGTGGCATGAAAGGGAACTGTGCAGAAGTTCAGGAAAGGATAAAATGTGCTGGAAAGAAAACTATTAAGTAACAACATCTGGAGATTGATTGAAAAAAATGCAGCAACTGAAAGTGCATCTGGGAAAAAGAAAATAGGACCCAGCTTGCAATAGATGGGAAGATTGGGACCCAGGGAAAGTTCCACTAACAAACAACAGCAGCAACAGTAACAGCCCCTGTGGCCTGGTGACCTGCACCAGGAAGCAAAGTCACTTTGTCTCCCTAAGAAATCTCAGCATGCTCTCTGAGCCATAAAATATGGGCAGGAAGTTAGTCCAGGAGAGTCAGAAATTCCCGGGGTAAGAAAAGATGGAATTGCTGAATCAACATCAAAAAGAGGCGTAGAGTTGCATGAAGCTGATCTCTGCAACTGACAGGCTGTTAGTACATGGACTTTATTGCCTCTTTAATCACTCATATGTCTTCCCATCCCACCCATCTCTTCAATGAAATACTTTCTCCAGCTCTGGGTCATGACATTACAGCACTAAGCTTCTCTAGTGACACTGGCTTATGCGGCAGGGTAAGAGAGCATCTCTGTTCATCTATTCCTAGTTTAACATTGGAAAGAGCCACATTGGCCCTGCTGGTTATAAATCATGCTACCAGCACATTCTCTTATCTTTGGAGCTTGCCATAATTTCCTCTTGCCATCTAGAGAAGGAAAGTGGATCTAGCTCTGTGCCCTGTGTCCTCACTTAAGCCAGAGAGGAGAATGTAACATGATCTTGAGATACACCACAAGTGTCTTGTCACATGTCCAGGGCAATGGGATGAGGACCACCAGCCCTGTTGGCTAGGATTTCTTGTGGACGTAAAAGACCATATTGGAAATTCTTTCATCGCTGCACTGTGGTAGGAATGTTGTCAAGTAACCTTGTTACTCAGGGAGCACACAAATTCCTTCCTAATAAGTTGTTTGGTTGTTCCCTTGAGTTCTTTTGGCAGAGGGACCTGAACTCACCCCATAATGCTGTTTCTTGAAATATAAAGATGGGGCTGGAGAGATGGCTCAGAGGTTAAGAGCACTGACTGCTCTTCCAGAGGTCCTGAGTTCAATTCCCAGCAACCACATGGTGGCTCACAACCATCTGTAATGGGATCTGATGTCCTCTTCTGGTGTGTTTGAATAGAGCTACTGTGTACTCACATATATAAAATAAATAAATCTTAAAAAAAAAAGAAATATAAAGAAAGGATACCATTTGTAATCCACATTGTAGCCTGCTGTGAGGAAAGGTATTGGGAGAAATATCTGTTCATAAAGCATTTAGCCTTTAAGGGCACACATGGCACAACACACAGGCACTGGCTGTAAGGAGGCTGAGTTGTGCTTCTCTGTTTTTCCCTATGTTGAAATTCCTTCAGAATGGAACCTAAAATGAAGTAATTAAGTTAAAATAAAACCACTAGGGTATGCTTTAATCCTTCTAAATTATGTTCTTAGAAAGTAGTGATTGGTCTACAGTCACATAGAAAGAAGTCCATATGAAGACATGAGGACAGGGACCATATACAAACCAAGGAGAGACAAGCCTCAGAAGGAACCCACCTTCAACTCTGACTTCACCTGCTAACATAGTGAGGCAGCACATTTTTTATTGTTGAAGCTACTTAGCAAGTGATAGTGGTATTCTGCTATAGGTGCCCTGAAAAACCAACACACACACACACACACACACATACACACCATTAAATAGTTCCCTGGACAAACAAATAATTTTTTTCGGGCTTATATGACTTAGACAGGAGCATTTTAGGACTTAGTTTGTACCTGGCATTCACTCTGAGCCTGGGAAACTGAAGAACTCGTCTGATAATAGTCCCAACAACTTTCGATCAGGTGAAATAGATGGGCAATAGTGTGCCTTCTTCGGATATTGTATGCATTTATGCTTCTGGATATATGTTTCCTCAGGACCAAACCTTGAGACAGGAACTGGAACGTAATACACGATTTGAAAGCTGTGCCTTTGGACTCTGTCTTCCTGTGGCCTGACCTACAATGAGGTAGGAACAGAGGTACAGCCGTGGATAGTTTGGGGGTAGAAAAATCTCAACTTCTCATTTCAAATACCCCTGCCTGCACTGAGCAGTGAGGGCTGGGGTGTGAAGGCAGGGCACTGTGGCACTGTGCATGTACTTTGAGCATGCTCCTTCCCTTCATTCTCAGCCCGTGTGTTTCAGATGTTATAGCTCTTGAACTTCTGTCTTAGCTTGTGGTGTTGGTAAATCTGGTTGCATCACCATTGCTAAATATTTGGTTATAGCCTTCAAGTCATATAGAAAAAGTTCTTCTCCAGACTTCTTCTTCTTTGACTGAATGAAGCTCTTTAACCCTAGGAGTTACGACTAAAAGCTTAATGAAGGTAGAAGCTTCTAGTAGTTACCTCATGTACCAAACAAAGAGAACTGGCCTGAGAATGAAGCAGCTAAACAGGAAGGTTGAGCAAGGATGGGACAGTGACGCTGCTTTTGATCCCTGGGATTCAATTTTTAGTGCAGGCTTTGTAGTTACACCATCCATCCATTACCTTTGAGCGCTTAGAATGCTTGACTGGCACTTCTGTACAGTGACCAATAGGATATATAGTACTCATGATTTTCTCCCTAGCTTTTAAAAGTTTTAGCATACTATTTCTTTCTTTATAATTATGTTAAAACAAGCCTACTATAAAAGTTAACAGTTTGGTTATCATAAGTATGTAGTACTTAAGGGTAAGTAGACTGTGTAAGGATGCAGTGGTGTTTGGTGCATCTACACTATTGCACAGTCATACAACTCTCATGTCTAGAGTGTCTTCACTCCAACAGAAACCCTGTACTCATTAAACAGCAAGGGCCCATGACAGTCTTCCCATAGCCCCTAAATAGCCACTGCTCTACTTCCTGTCTCTATGGATTTAACAACCAAAGAGAAGAACCATGCAAGATCTGTCATACTGCATAGTGAGTCCCTAACTTAATGTAAAGATTCATCCTTGCAGTACATGTGTCCAAATCATTCACCAAAGAGATAGTTAGATATAATTCTGTTGCTATATAAATACGCCATTGTTAACAGTTACGCTGCCTACCTCTGTAGGCAATTAGCTGCTTTTCTTATTGATGTGGCAAAATATTTGATAGAAGCCATTGAAGGAAGGTTTACCTTGTCTCACAGATTGAGGATCCAGTCTATCCTGCTGGGGAAAGCAAGACAGCTAGAGCAAGAGGCTGAGGTCACATTCCACCTATGATGAAAAAGCTGAGGCAGGAGTATGGGTGAGAGAAGGAATGCTGGTACTTGACTTGCTTTCTCCTCACTTGAAAATTAATTTTATTAGCATATGTTAATTATATATAATAATAGGTTTGTCGTTATGTTTTCACACATTACATCAAGAGTTTTGGTCATAGCCACCTTTCTGTTACCCCTCCCACCATTCTTCTCCTTCGTTTCTCATGAACCTCATTCTTCTTCCCAGCTAATCTCTCATAATATTGTTTGTTCGTTTATTTTTATTGGCCCAAAGAGTTTTTTGTGTTGTATGAATGAGAGGATATTTGAAGGACTATGAAGGAGTATAAGCATTTCAGTGGTTACACCACTGAAGAAAATGTCTTCCCTACCTGCTCACTGTTGCCCAGCAACCATTAACTGCCAATAGCTCCTCAAGTAGGAGTGGGACATTATAAGGCCTTGCCCGTACTGAGGTATAATTGCTTATAAATCCCCATGGAAGGTGAGCCTTGTAAAGTCTTCCAGCTGCCATGACAGAGTGTTGCTGGGCCTAATCCTGTGTGTGTGTGTTTCATGCAGGTCACAGTTACCATGATGTCATGAGTGAAGTGGCCAAGCTATGCTTGGAAGGTGGCATCTGCAGCGCTCGCTCCACTGTTGCCCTCCACTCTCCTGTTCGTTTTGCTCCATCGTCTAAGATGCTCCCTGGGCCATGGGAGGGTGCGATATGATGCCCATTTAAGCACTCAACAGTAGTTTATTCTTACCACCCTGATCAGCTATGTGTCTCTGCATAACTTCCACCCATGCAGAAAGAGCCTGCTCTGACCAAAGCAGAGAGTAGCACTGACCTATGGACAGAGACAAACAGAGAAGGGACGGCAATGGGGATAAGTCTGGAGTTTGTTGTGGTACAATTTTATGTTTTAGTTCTATTTGTCTCATAGTAGTCAAACTTTTCACGTGACTTATTCTTTTAGACATTGTTTCCTAGTTTTTACCTTACTGAAATTTTAAAATTTCATTCTATTATTGATTCCTAATATTAATATATTGTGAATTGAGATCATTCTTGGTATATGGTTAGTCCCTTTAATGTATCAAGGGTTGCAGTGTGTCCTATGCGAATTGTAAGCTGGAGATTTATTTGCATATTCAGTCAGAAACATGAATTCTTATTGGATGGAGAGTTCTGTAGCTCTGAGATCTTGATGCTTATAATGTCATTGTTTTTATTGTTTTAATGAAAGTGGAGTATGGGATGCACAGCGATTATTGTTGAATTCCTCCCCATCCCCCACCCCCTCTCCCCCTCCTCAATTCCTTCAGTTGTGGCTACACGTATTTTGGTGTCCTCTAGTTAAGTACATATATGTGCTAATTGAATGGTGCTTTATCTTCATGGGTTTTACTTTCAACTAAATTGTATCTTTAATTTTAATTTAAAAAAAAGTGTGTGTGTGTGTGTTGCATGTATATGTGTGTGAAGACACATGCATGACAGAGTGTGGGAGTGGAGGCCAGAGGACAATTTTTATGGAAGTGGCTCTCTCCTCTCACCTTTATATAGGTTTTAGAGATTGGACTCCATTGTCAAGCTTGTGCAACCAGTGCCTTTACCTGCTGAGTCAGCTCGCTGGCCCCTACATGTGTTTTTGTAGATAACATATTGTTGCATTTATAAAACTTTTACTCTTCCAGTTTTTGTATTTCAACTGGAATGTTTAATTCATTTACATTTAATGCAGTCACTAATATTTTGTGTCTATGTCTTGCTGATTTTTATATGTTTTGAGGCTTTTAAAGTCCTCTTTTGTGTTATTCCTCCTTTCATTTGTGCTAAATAAAACACATATTTTCTGGTATATTATTTGAATTCCCTCATGATTTTTGTATATTGTAATGAATCTCCTTGGGAAGCCACTAGAGTATAACAATATATTTCAGAATAATCTCAACTTAATTTTAATTGTACACTAACTCCCCCATCCCTGTTTATGTGATTTGCATGATTGTTTTTGTAGTTGATAGAGGCCTTGCGTAGCTATTGACATATGTTTCCAATTGTTGCTATATGCAGCTGTCTTCTAAATCAATAGAAAATACAGTTAGGATGTACTCATTATGTCTCTATCTGACCTGTACAGTTCCTGAGACCAAGTGCCCCTTTAGTTCCTAGGTCTTTTGGTTTCACTCTGAAGGGCTCTCATTAGCACTTCTCACTGGACACATCTCAGGCTCACTTGCTGGTTTCTCATGAATTTACTTGAGAAAGAAGATGATGGAGCCACAGGAGTCGTCAGGAAAATCATTAGGAGTCACAGACAAAAGATAAAACAATAATTCCCCTTTGCTTATAACCCATTTCACATTCCTCACACATAATGTAGTTCTTTTACTGTTGAATAAGTTTTAAAGGCTCTATTGTTTAAAAACACATTTAGGAAATTATTATTCTGTAAGATGAATGGAAAAACCCTTCTTGAATGCCTTGAGTGTAGCAATACTAATAATTAAATTATGAAAAGCACTTTGGCCTGCAATTGTGAAATAAATTCTTTGTGAAATCAAATCTGGCTCTGTAAATAATGGCGTTTGTTTTAAAAGGCTGAACAAATATCGGGAAGTTTGGAAAAAAGCACAGGGCATAATTCTTGAATACTGAGTGGTAAGATTGTCTTTCTAAACTCTTTTCAAAGTAATTTATGCATGTTAATGTCAAGCCTTCCACATGCTCATGCAGATGATTTATTTCTAGTGTCTGCCAGCAGATAGGAGGTGGGGCAGAAGACACACGTAGTGAATCTATACTCATTGTTCTAGTGGAAGGAAATGGGAATTCCTTTTGAATAGCCTGGGCTTTTAGAATGAGCCAGTAGGCATTGCTTTAGCACCATGTGTGTTTATCTATAGATACAGAAGAGCACAAAGTATCTTTTGATATACCCCAGGTGTATTTGTGGCTTGATAGCATAGGAAAATGATCATTCTCTGTAAGCAGAAACCACACACCGCTTCTGATTTTGTCCATGACAGATGCTGGTGCGTCCCAGCTGGGTAGGTAGGGAGGCAAATTCTTTCCTTCAGGCCACCAAGGATTTGACATCTGTTAGTGTTACTGGGACCAATCAGGCACTGTAGCTCTTAGTCAAGAACAGAGCTTTGTGCAAAGGCTTCCTGAAACGTCTTTTGCCCAAGTCATTATAAAGTGTGCATTATAAAGTGTGTTCAGAAACATAGTGGCATCCATGAGGTCTGACCACTCATGACCCACCTTCTTATTCACACAAGGTATTTTCCCTCAGCCTACTAAAGAATTCCCTTTTACATGGAGTCCTCCTGCTGCACCTTTGGGATATTAATTAAGTGCCCAGTGGTGGCCCCTTCACAGGGAAGCTTGTAGAAATGTGGCTTAGTTCTGAATACTGACGAATCCATTTTTAAAATTGTCAACCAAAGCAGATGAATGTAAAGACTGCCAAAGCTCTCTGGGGACCATCCATACCTCCCAGGGCTTAAACTTGTCCTTCTTGCCCTGTATGGGAGGCACTGGAACACGCACAAGTGAAGTGTCCCTTTTTATTAATCTTGGCACTTCCAAAGTTAAGGAGATTGGCTTTCTAGGAGATGTTTTCTTGGTACAGGGCTTTCCCTAAATCCAACAGGCTACCTAGGGTCTCCTCGATTGCCTTCTTCCACTAGGTGGCAAGACCTTCGAGCAACAGTATAATCAGTGTCCGGAAAGTCAAACATTTACAGCTGTGAACATTTGCCAGAGATCAAGCTGTTAAGCTTTCTCCTGTCCCTGGGTTTCTAGGATCACCTTACTCCACATTCCTCCTCCAAATGCAGTTTCTTTCTCCAGGCAAACAATGCATGGAGGATGCGCTTCCGCTAGGGGCATCCTGTGCCCAACCCCCCACCCCCTCCGTCACGGACTGATTCAACATCTGTGTTTTCTTGTTTTCAGAAGGAAGGAGATACATACACTCTCAGCTTTGGAAGGACAAAAGCTAGAATCTTTCCTTTCTACTTGCAGTGGTCAAGGAGGAGGATGCAGCCAGTACTCTAGGAGGTTGGGGTGTTTGACCCTGGTGAAAGAAGAATGGTTAAAAGGAAATAAAAAGGAGTAATTTTTAGGTGGGGTCAAGTACTAAAACGAAGAGAAAGTAAACTTCTTCCACTCACCTGTGGATCACCTAATCAAAAGGATGATTTTTTTTTTTTCTAAATTTTTGTGATAATGAACAATGATCTTTGGGCTCATGATTCCATGGGAGTGACATTGGAGGTGATGCTGATGAATTGAATATTAGGCAAGACGCTGTGGAAATCGTGTCATCAAATACAAGTGGAAAATATTTTCCCATCTATCTGAAAACAAACGGGTGCGAAGGGATAGCTGGAGCTGCCAGAAAGCTCTTAGTTCTTCTTCAGGCAGTTGTGAGCAGCGTCACGTCACTCTCGGGTAAACGGAGCTTGAGTTACATGAAATAATCCTTTGGAATTAAGTTGATGGGTGGTCTTTACTTTGGTTTGTCACTCTGGCACTTGGGTACCAATACTTAATATTCATGACTAAATCCAAGGAGGAAAAAATGCTTGAAATTATAATCTTCTTTTGTGTTTGGAGAAGAATCTAGTTTCAGCCAAACTTTTCATTTAACCAGCATGTTTTAACCTTCCTTAGGGGAGGAGGCCTAGAATTCCAAGTCCTATAAAATGTTTACCTTTGCTTCACTTGCTAGACTGTGGCAGGTTTTCAGATATGTTTCCAAGGCAAAGACAAGCAGCATATTTCTCTCAACACCAAACCTCGCAGAAGCCTGTGTATAGCACAGATACAGCTGTTGGAAACACTCAAGCCCAGAAACTTCCCAAATGTGATCTGCCCAGGCACCCCTGTAAATGTCTGCCTTTCACAGACAGGTGCTTCTCTGTGTAAGCACCTCCCAGGAAGGCAGCAGAAAGAGCAAGGCGAGCTTGCCAGGGAGAGTGACAGGACAATATGAATAAAGGGGCTAGCAGCAGTGGTGCCTTGAAACTTAAGCTGTTCTGATCCCAGTGGAACAGGACACCTGGAGTCTCCTCTTGCCCCCTGTCCCCCAGAGCCCTTGCTTCTGCAAGACAGAAGGGCACGGGAAGTAGCAGTGGTGTGCTTATGTGGACGCGGATGGATGGGATGAGAGTGTGTTTAAGGAGTTTAATCCCAGCCAGGAAATGCTAAAGACCCTCTGTGGATGAACACAAAGCCATGGGGGAGGGGTGTCTCTGATCTCACTTTGGTGGCTCTTACATTTATGAGATATAAGATATATAACACTGGGCGACCCCCCCCCCCATCCTGACAGCCCTTCATTTCCCTCCTGCCTCTCTTCCCCTGGAAAGGTTCTAGGTTGACTCCTGGGTAGGTAAAGAAATGCTATTGGAAAAACATTGAGAAAAAAAAATAGGCCTATTACTTTTTAATCACTGGTTGCACTTTCCATCAGGAAGATCATGCATTCATTAACTCATGTATACATTATGAATAGGCTCTGGAGAGACAGCTTTGTGGATAATAAAGGAATTTTGTGTAAGCATGAAGACCGGAGTTTGGATTCCAGTCACCCAAGTAAAATACGGGCAAGGTGACATGTGTTTGTAACTTCAGAATTGGGTGGAGACAGGAAGTTATCAGAGACTAGCTGGCCAGCCGTCTAGCTGTAGTGAGCAGCTTCAGATTCACTGAAGGACCCTGTTTCAAAAAAGTAAAGGTGGAAGACATTTTAGTTTAATTAATCTCTGGCCTCCATTATACACCAACAGGCAAGTGTATCAGCATACAAACTTGTGAACACCACACCACACACACACACACACACACACACACACACACACACACACTTATGAATATTTTTCTTTCCCTTATTTTGACTTTACATTAGTATTCATCAAACTGAATAGTCATTGTGTGATAGTTTAAAGAAATTTTTGTATGTACATGACTCTGTATGTACTTTGTCCAGAGAAAAGAATATAAATAAGGTGACATGTGAAGGAAAGACTTTGGAACTGGGCATAGTTGGTTTAAATTTGTCCCAATATGTGAGTTTGTATGAAACTTTGGACAGGTTCTTAAACACCTTTGTGCCTTGGTTTCCATTATATGCCAAAGGGAAATAATAACCTTTGGAGATCAGATACAAGATAGAGGATTAGATAGGAAGCATTTGCTCAGATGCCAAGTGCCGGCTTTAGTGAGTGCTACCCTCCTTCAGAGGTTCCATTTATTGCTTCTTTCCTAGGGATGCCCAGGCACTGCTGCAAATGACATGGGGAAGGGTGGAGTACAGCCAAGTTCCATGGTCTACATCTTCCCTTGAGGTGTCCAGGCCCTGATGTACACTGGGCTGGAAAGAGTGGTTCAGCAGGATCCTGGTCTGACAGTGACTGCTGGGGTGGGGAGGGATCTCAAAAGATTTCAGTGTTACAATGCTTAAGTGTTACAGCTCTCTTAGATGATAGTCAACAAAACAGCTGGTGCACATACACTTTATCTGGGATGAATATATGAACCCTGGAGAGTGGAAAGCGGTTCTTCTTAGAGTGACATTTCATTGGCTGAGATGTAAGATTCTGGGGATACATCATTTGCATGGAGAGACATTCTAGCAAGTTGAACCTGTAATTTCACCAAGGATGACATGACATTCCTCAGGTAGAAGATTGGGTCAGATCTGAGGCTCCCCAGATCGGGTGAAGAGGAAGCCTAGCTAAGAAAAGGGAGTCCTTCATTTTGCACTGACCTCAGGAAAGCTGTGCAGACATGGTAGACTGCAACCTCAGTATTGAGGTACAAGATCCTTCCACAACCCATGTGGCATCTTTCAAAACAAGGATCAGCCGCAAGGTCATGTTTCCAATTGTCCTAGAGAGAGAGAGAGAGAGGGGGGGGGGAGGGAGAGTGGGCCTAGCTTGAGCCTTTGAAACTCAAAGTCTACCCCAAGTGATACATTTCCTTCAACAAAGCCACATCTTCTAATCCTTCTCAAGTAGTGCCATTCCCCCATGACTAGGCCTTCAAATATATGCACCTATGGGGGCATTCTTATTGAAACCACCATGGAACCCATCTCTTGAAATATAAGCTTGTGCTTTTCTGCAAATGTGGATGCCATGTTTGAAGGTACTCCTGCCTACTTGATAGAAATCTAATGTCAGTGATAACAAAGCCAGAAAGCTATGTCTGGAAAAGGCTGTCCATATTATTATAAGAGTATATTGGTGGCCACAAGAAGCTTGATACATACTGGAGATGATACATACTGAGCTCATGGTAGAACATGGATGAAAATCCATGTCTCTTGACTTGAATACAAATGTCTGTTTCAGCAGGAGGATTTCCTTTTTCTCTTTCAGTTGCTGCTTTTGGTTGACAAGAAAGATGAAAGGCAGCATCATCAGGAAGGTGTGTGAGTTTTTCTTGGCCTTGCCCTCCAGTGCACTCCTTCTGAATAGGAAGAGTATAGTGAGAATTTTGGTTTCTTTAAACACACACACACACACACACACACACACAGAGAGAGAGAGAGAGAGAGAGAGAGAGAGAGAGAGAGAGAGAGAGAGAAATATTATAAGAATATGCTTTCATTTTAATCCCAGGTGTGAGCTGCTTCAGACTGCCCACAGCAGCTGACTATGATTTGCCTTGTGCTCTAATAGAGGAGTAATTTTGCCAGCTGCAGATAGTGTCTAAGAATTCTGGGGACTTTTCAGAGAGCCCTGAGAGAGGGTGTGGGTTGTTAGTTGGTAGGTTGTTGGTTGAGGTTTGTTAAATAGTTGTGCATAAAGAGGAAACAACAAGAAGAAGAAATTAAATATCCTGGCAGGAAGATCAAATTTGCCCCAAGGAACCTGACACCGCTAATCATCAGGAAGTCATCAAACAATAACATGGCCCCCTTTTCCCTCTATGCTTTTTTCTCTCCTAGCTAGTGTTAGGGAGTTCAAAGGGTGGAGAAGGGTGGAAGAAAGAACCTACGAAGTAGCCAAAAGAATGGCTACAGAAGACAGGAAGTACCAAGTAGGAACTTGAAACACAATTAAGAATGGTCTTTCCAGCCTGGGACACACCCTACTGCAATTTCTTCCTGGGACAAAAACTGAAACACTCAATTTTGAATTCTCTGTTTTGCTATCAGTTAATGATAAGTGTACATACCAGCTGAACTGGGGAGTAAGTAACTAAAATGATTTGTGGGAAACCAGAAGATCCATCTCTTGAAATCATTTGAGGAAATATTACTTATATGGATTTGCTTGGATTGTTGCAGAAGAATGAATCACAGCAAGATTTCTTAGGCTGTACAAGTACAAATTTAAAAAAAAATCACCAACCACCTCTGGCTACCATCTTCTCTCCAACCTCTGTTCTGCATCTTGTTCCTAGAGTTGTGTCTGAGCCAAACAATACCGGATGGGGCATTTGCAGCACAGACTGGCAGTGAGAATTTTGCCTTGAGTTTGAAGGTGTTATTTTTCCCATGGTCTGATTTGTCTGGCATCCCCCTCTGCCTTTTCCTTTGCAAGGAAAGACATGAGAAGCATTAGTTGCTGACGACGTCAAGAGAGCGCTGAGGCTGGCTGGGTCTGTTACTCTTGGCCCATGCTTGGGGTGGTGTGGTTTCACTTCCCATTTACAGAGACTTTCTAGAAGCCTAGGCCCTGTTCTTCAATGAGTCCTCCTTGTTGGCTGGTATATATTTTCAAAAGAGAGTGAGAGTCCCAAAGAAGGAAAAGAATCTTCAAAAGCAGATTCTTGGAGAGAACAGAGTACCTTAGGAGAAAGCAGTGGAACCAGAAAGGATAAAACTATTCAATTGCTAGCTTGTAAAAAAAAAAAACACCTTTCTGTCCAAGGCAGATGTAAAATTTGCAAAAATCCTTTCTATAGTCTAGTGTAGATGATGGTAACAGCTCCGTGATTACAAATGTGTATTCATGGGACTTCCCAGTGCTTGCCTGTCATAGTATTTATTCAATGTAAAGGAGGTATAAATCACAAAGAAAAACTTAAAGATTTACTTTATTTTTATGTGTGTATTTGTGTATCTCTTGTGTGTATGTGCGCATGTGTGCATGTGCCCATAGAGGCCAGAAGAGGGCGTCAGAGTCCCTGGTGCTGGAGTATGAGGAGAGGGTGTGATACCTGATGTGGGTTCTCTGAAAGAGCCGTGAATAGTACTAACTGCTGAGCCATTTCTTCAGTCCAAATGCAAACTGCAGCAGTCATATTAAAATCCCCAGGTCCTAGGCTGCAGAAGGTGAGCCATTGTATTTGAGGGAGGAGCAGCCAGCTTGGCATCTGGTATCTGGTTATGAGCTTAGCCATTAAAGCCTTGAATAAAACACAAACAAAGGCTTCCTTTTCCTTTTCCATCTGTAATACAATAAAATAACGTTTGATCTCTAAGAATCCTCACAGCTCTAATAGTCTGATTCTGTGACCCATTTCCCTTGATGGGCATATATTTTTACCTTAAAAGAGGTACCATTTGGATGATGAAAAGCTAATTCTGCTCTTTTGATGAAGTCCCTGTTGTAGCCAAAAGCTTGTTCAGAGCTTTGCACTTGGTTTTCAGAGCCAATCTTTAAAGCATTCTGTACCGCTTCAATTTTGAAACAAAATTCTGCCTGAAAAGGTGAGGGAGAGAGGGAGAAAGGGAGAGAGGGAGAGAGAGAGAGAGAGAGAGAGAGAGAGAGAGAAACAGAGAGAGAGAAATTGAGAGGTGGAGTGTCGCAAGATTTTTCACTGTCCAATTACATTTGTGCAGAGGAGGCCTGTGATTGGACAGGGAAAAGGGAGTGGGGCTAAGAGTCACAGAAAGAGGCTGCATCTCAGGGTATGAGGTGAAGGAAGATGGCTGAGGACATGTACCCACATAGCTATGATTTCACAAGGTTAGAAATATTGGGATAAAGCTTTTATCATTATCAATTGGCTCTGAAATTGTTGTATTGGCAGCTTGTAAATTGTGATATTATTGATACATAAATCTGATTGGTTAATTAAGCATTAAGAGTCTTGATTCTACCAGAGTACTGGGTATTGTGATGTGATGGATGACTGTGGGGTGCATGATAGCAAGAGGAGCTTGGGGGTCCTGGCTGGAGAGATGGCCTTGCAGGAGCCCTGTGGTCCAGCATGGCTGGAGAGTTAGCAGGCTGACAAGAGTGGGGATGCATGGTCCAGCCTGGGGAGAGTTGGCGGTTCATTTTTTTTCTTAATATTTCCTGCAGCAGTGGAGTGAGGTAACATGGCCTTGAGAAGAAGAGAAATGATTTGACAGTTGTTTCTCCTTTAGCTTGAGGATGATGGTTCCTCTATTCATGTTTTCTTTTCATACACAGGAAATATTTTGACCAATCTCAAGTAGTGTGAAAGGCAGGGAGAGGGGAAAGTCCTGCGTGAATATTGTCATTTTTGAAGTATCAGTTTGGGGGATTGAGGTTTCTAGATCTATGTTGCCAGAGTTCTAAGAAAGATGTTTAAGATGTGTAGCTTCTCATCAGGGGCAATGTAATATTTTTATACACACCATTTGCTTAAAAATATTAGTAACTTTTAGTAATTTTAAAAATTCATTCTTTGGAAGCTGGAGAGATGGCTCAGTAGTTAAAAGTACTTGCTACTCTTGCGGAGAGCCTAGATTGGGTCCCAAACTCCTCACATGGCAGCTTACATCTATGAATCCAGTTCTAGGGGATCTGATGCTCTCTTCTGACCTCTGTTGGCACCAGGCATGTATGTAGTACACATACATACATGCAGGCAAACACTCATACACATAAAATGAAAATAAATTTAAAAAATCCTCGAACCCTACTTTATAAGCAACATTTTAAACAACTGTTTTGTTTTTGGAGCAATTTCAGAATTACAGAAAAGTTTCAAAGATAATAGAGAATGGAATAAATCTCACCTTCTTTTCGAGTTTTGGCATCTGCATTTCAATGGCACACTGTGACATCTAGAGCAACAGTGCTGATATTTGCTCATAAAGAAACTCAAGACATTTGACAGCTTCATCTGCTTCTTATTCCTGTCACCTTTCTGTCCCTGGACTCAGTTCAGGATCCCACACTGAATTAGTACCACATAAAAGCAAACAGAAGGCCCCGGGAAAAGATGCACATATTCCTCTAGAGAGGTATTGCCTTTCATTCAGACTTTGCTCTACCTGATTGAGGATTGTCCCTAGCCACTTTTCCCTGTTCCTCTTTGATGGTGACATGGACCATGCTAGCTGTGGGGTCTGCAGGCAGAACTATCATCTTCTTCACGGGTGATGGGAGTCAGCTAGCATCAAAGCTTCATACAGGCTCTCAGGCATAGAAGAGATAGTACAGAATAGGGGTACATTGGAGCCCCCATTCATAGCTAGACAAGGAATAAACCCTGTAGGATGAGAAAGGGTGTCTGTTTTGCCACTATTACCTTTCCAAGCCCACCTGGTTCCTGGCACATAGTAGGGCTCTCAATAAACATTTGTTGAATCCCCAAATGTGTGGAAAGATGAGAAAAGCTGTGGAGCTGTAGGAGAGCCAGCAGAGACAGGGAACACCATGGTTGGCAAAGGAAAGCTCGTTGGCTCTCTCCATCCCCACCCAAGCAGCCCTGGCAGCAGTGGGAAGGAATCCTCTCCAGTGGGGCAGCTTGGCCTTCTTCAGCTGCTGAGCTGGAAGCCACCCGTCACTACATCACACCTGGCTGTATTTCAGAGATTAATGAACAGCATCTTGTCAAGTTTAATACATTGCACCTGGGGAGTTTACTCTGCCGATGTAATCATAAATTCCCCTAGCTGCGAATCACACCTTAAAGACTTAAATGAAGTTCTAGAGGGAACCAGGGAAAGAGGAATCACTGTAAAACGTAAAAACGTGATGGTTTTGAGAGAAAAACTGTAAATTTTCTAGGACATTAGGTTTCAAAAGAAGGATTACACACAGACTAAACAAAGTAGAGGTCATAAAAATTTAAAGACACCACAAAACATAACAAAAATAAGATCCTTTTTAGTTATGACAGAATTCTAAAAGGAAACTTACACCAAATTATGCCACCCAAGCAGAGTCATTAATTAACCTAATGAGAAAATATGTTCCATGGCCATGGCCAGAGCATGTCAAGAAGCCTTTGACATTTTCAAATGGGAAAGAAGAAGGAGGAGGATGAAGAGGAGGAGGGGGAGGAGTATGATGAAGAAGAGCAGAAACAGGAGATGGAATAGGAAGAGGAGGAGGAGGGGGAGGAGAACAAGGGAGAGGAAGAAGAGGATGAGGAGGTGGGGGAGGATATGGAAGAGGAGGAAGAGGAGAGGGAGGAGGAACAGGATTGGGGAAGAGGAAGAAGAGGAGGAAGAAGGTAATTGCAGAATTTAAGTAATTTTAATTGTTAACCTACCAGTTCAGGATTGCTGAGGTATTTTTGAAAGTATCCTCAGTGAGCTCTCGGGGAGGTTTCTGCAATTGTTGAGTAAATAAATGTGGATTTCACAGGCAGTGTTGGGGAAAAACATGAGGAAGTAGCAGCTTAGCTACCACTCAGGGCTGGACTTCACAAGGAGAATTGGAGTGGAGAAGCACCCAGTTCCTCCAAAACCTTATGTACAAATGGGGCTGCAAAATTTTATTCTGAGATAAAATGGAAGAACCCCAAAATTCCCTCATTCAACCCTGGGCATGGCATTTAAAAGTCAAATTTTTGTTATTTCTTAAGTGATCTTGTGGTTTGCAAGGTCAGTGTTGCTTCTGTCACTATCTAGGGACCTTCCTGGATGCTTTCATCTGCCTCTATTCTTATTGAGACCCAGAACATCCTGAACCTCTCTGCCTGCCCCTGGTGAGCCTTGAGCCTCATTATGAGTTCAGAGTGACACCCATCTACGGGTGCTTTGTAGCAGGAGTGGGGATGATAATGTTTCTCAGGAGTTGTTGCAAGGGTTAATGAGCTCACATGGACAGTGTTTTTACGTCCTCAGATGAAGAGTCACAGTCACCTAGCATGGCATTAGTCAGCGTTATTCAAACTGTGGCCCTGTCGGGTTTCCACTCACAGCTACAGTCAAGAAGGCATTAGTCAGGGGGTTATGGATTTCTCTCCAAGATTACCGTTAAAGCCGAAACTGCAAAGTGGTCCCCGTTGTGAAAGTTGAAACCGGAGTAGAAATGAAGGCTCTCTGCCTGTTCACAGGCATCCCAGGTGGTGTTCTGTGGCCTGGACAGGCTCCAGGTTCCACCTTCTCTGGTGACCTGTGGAGTAACCTGCCCTTTTGCACTCTCAGAGGTGATAGGCAGTTAACGTGGTCTTGGTGGTTCTGGAAATTATGCTAACAGTCTGAGGTCTGAGATGTTTATCCAGCCGATGCTGGGAAGGCAGTATAATTATTACTAGCCTTATTGACCTAAAATGCCAATCACTTTAGCAGGCTATACATTTGACTGGCTCGATCTGAGCAAAAGAAATTGATTCTGGAGTCTGCAGTTTTTCAGTCTGATACAATACTGAACTTCCCTTCTATTTCCCTGCAGAAGTGGGATGTGTCTAAACTTTAAGAACTCAGAGTCCTTTGACTTAGGTAGGATTCCAGCTTTCATGACTTGCTGTAAGCTCATATTATCATGCAGGGCTTTTAAGTGAAGGTTAATGAGGCATCATGTTTCTTAGGATTAGGTACATCCTCTCCCTCTGAGGCTAGACAAGGCAGTTCTCAGCTACATATGTGTTGGGGCCATGGACCAGCCCATGTATGCTCTTTGGTTGGTGCCTTAGTCTCTGAGAGCTCTGAGGGCAGGTTAATTGATAACGTTGTTCTTCCTGTGGGGTTGTCATCCCTTCATCTCCTTCAATCTTTCCTCTAACTCTTCCATAGGGGTCCCTGGGCTCAGTCCAATGGTAAGCTATATCTGCATCTGTCTCAGTCAGCTGCTGGTAGAGCCTCTCAGAGAACAACCATGCTAGGTTCCTGTCTCCAAGCACAAGATGGCATCAGTAACAGTGACAGAGTTTAGTGCCTGCCCATGGGGTGGCTTCCAGGATTTTTTATTTTTTTATTACATTTTATGCATTTACTGTATTCTCTCTCTCTCTCTCTCTCTCTTACACACACACACACACACACACACACACACACACACTCTCACACACTCACACACTGCAGTGCTCATGTGGAGGTCAAGGACAACTTGTAGGAATTGATACTCTCCTTCCATCTCGTGGGTTCAGCAAATGAACTCAGATTTTCAGGTTTGGAGGTAAGTTCCTGTAGCAACCAAGCCATGCCGCTGGCTCTGGAGTCATGTTTTAGATGGGACCAGTTGCTGACGACTTTTATGTAGACATTGTCATCTGCTGAGGACTCAATTCTAGATCTAGAGTGTAAATCTCTATATCTGAGTATGTGTGATCCCAGAGCTATTGACTATTAGATGAAATTTATAGACAATGGGTGGAATTCTTTGATTCCTATTTTGATATTTTGGTTGTATCTTCGTTGCTGAATGTCAGTAGAGTCAGAATCCTCCATGGAGTCCATTAGAAAACAAACCCCTAGGCTTCACCAATGGAATATATTAACTAGCAGCCTTAGCATAGTGCCTAGTGATCTACACTGATACTACTGGTCCTGAAATTATGTGCACCTCCCCCTGTCTCTTGTTTCTATGAATGTGTGTATGTGCGCATGCAGGTGTGCATACATGTGTGCATGGAGGTCAAAGGTCAATGTTGGGTGTTCTCCTCAATGGTCTCTACACTTTGTATTTAGAGATCGTGTCTCCCACTGAACTTGGCCTCACTGGCTGACTGGCTTGCCAGTGAGCTCCAAAGATCTAGCTCTCTCCATGTCTCCAGTGCTTTCCTGTACCTGACATTTAACATTGTGTGCTGCAGATCCAAGCTGGGGTCCTTCCGATGAGGCATCTCCACAGCCCTCACAACCCTTTTCAAACTTCTGTGCTCTGGCTGTGGGTTGGAGAATCTGAGTCCAACCTTCACCACGTCTGGTCTTTGACCTGGACATTTTCATCATTGTAATGCAGCTTCCAGCTTCATTCCCAGCACACTGTACTAGAGTCTGGGGGTTTTTTGTTTGTTTTTTTTGTTGTTGTTGTTGTTTTTTGGTTGTTTTTTTTTTTTATCTTATAGCACAGGCCATTGCTGTTCTGTTTAGGAATTTTACCCCTGTGCCCATATCTTTAGAGTCTGTATTTTTCACAGTACCAGTGGTTAGTACTGACTCTGAGGTTGGGAAGGTCTCCTGTATATGTCTTATGCCCTCAGTGAATCGTTTTAGATGTCCCAGGATGGAGCGTTTGAACCTCATCATTTCCAGGTGAAGACAATTCTGACAGGGTGGACAATGACCAAAGCTTAGCACCTTTGAGCCCGGGGTTTGCTTGTCTCCCTGATGTCTTCTCAGACAATGAACTAGGACCTAGAGTGGCTGGAGAGCACAAACAAATGGCTTATGAACATGGAGAAGCTCGCTCCAGCACAGGAGCCCTAAGGATCCCAAGGGATCGCATGCTGGGATTCCTTTGGAGCCAAAATCCCATAAACCACACGGAGCCCGTTGGGTACACAATTTGGCCCCACTGAACAATTCTTTAAATTCTATGCAGCAGAAATGTCAATACTACTCTTGGCAAGGCTGGCTGCAGTGCTCTGTAAAGAGGCAGGTGTTCAACATCAAATAACACTGTCTTGGACCTGAGCAACCCAGAGAAAAATGTAAATGAAATTTAAACAGTTATGATAAGAACCAGTAGACCACCCGGTCCACCCTTCCCCAGCTTATCCCCCACCTTTCTATCACCTCTCTTTGCTCACAGAGCTGGAAGTCTTTGGAGTATCTTTAGAATAGCAAATGCTGTTTGTTTTGTTTTGTTTTGTTTTAAACAAAACAAACTTTAGGGCCTGATTAAATGAAGACCCTGACAACAATGGCATCACCTTGAAGGACCCACAAAATTTACACTTAAGAATGGGGTTACATTATAATTTGCTAGAATACATGTTTTTTTTTTTGCCTAATCAAGTAATTGGCATGTAATTTTGCTGTTTGTACTGTTGCAACCATCAAGGACTAAAATCCTCCACTAAGACCTCGAGGAGTTACAAGATGAAACTTCTTGCAAAGGAAAATTAATAAACAAAGAACAGAGCATAATATTGACAGACTTTAGTACAAGTTATCTTTATTAGAAGATGCTGTGAAGCATAGAGTTTCCTGTCCCTGAGGTATTGACATAAGGGCCACAGCAATGTGGGCAGAAAATGGTGGACGGGGTTGTGGGAATACTTTCCTCTGGGTGTCACCCTTTTATTTCGTATTAGAAGCCCCTTATTTGGAATCCCACACATCAAGAGAGGTGCAGACAGGATGAGGGACTCAAAGTATCTGGAGTAATCTGTGGACTTAAGTCTAGGGACTTTAAGGCTTTCCCATACACTCAAGAGGAAGCCCAAACTCCTTATCAATTCCAAAATCATGCCTCATGTGACTGTGGCCCAAAGAACTTCATTTGTCCTTTCACGGCCAATATTTGTGTTCTTCTGGGACCAGACCTGAGCACACTGTTTCTTTTTCTTTTTGGGTCTTGGTTTCCCTTCTGCCTGGGATGCATTTCCTTAAATTTCTCTCATCTTTCTCTGAGCATGTGATATCTGTGGCCTGCCTGTTTGAAGACGTTCTCACTCCCAGCAACTGTCCATTTCCTTCTTAACCATTCTCTTGCCAATTCCCAGAAGTCTATTACATCACACACAATCATTTGATTCCCAGTTCACACTCTATTTGTCTGGCCAGGAATGGAGAGGTGTGGCCAGGAAGCTTCATGCTTTGGGTCTTCTACACAAATCCAGTTGGGAGGTGAGTGGAGCTGGGATAGGTCTCTCAATGTGGGCCAGTTTAAGCATCTTCATAGTTTCATGGCCTTAGTACATTTCAACAATTTACACAGTAGCTGAAGTCTTCAACAGCCAAATGTTTCTATGGGCCAAAAGCAGACATTGCATTACCTTTTGACCTAGCCTAAAAAGCCACTTACAAAGATTTCTACATTTCTATTGGCTCAAGTAGATGAATGAAGGAATGAATCAGGTCTGACTCTGAGAAATGTTTCTCATCTTGTGGTCTCATGGTCTCTAGGCTAGTTTTATTATCTTTGTAGATGTTCCTCTTCCTTTGAAAGACACAGGCTTTCTAAGGGTCCAGAAGCCCAGGCCACTGCCTTGCTTCTTGGAGTTGCGTGCCCTGCCTGGAAATACTTGCCTCCTGGCATGGCTCCTCCCATTCTCCTGCTCCAAGGTCTCCAGTTCAGGACAGTGAGCACGTGAAATAAATTTTCTGCTACTAATACTTAATCTGGTGATTAATGCTTTTTGATTCGCTAACTACATACTGGTTACACTGCCTTATGATTTTCAGGCATTGGGTAAGAAGTAACTTTATAAACATTTCCTGACTTCCCTTCCATTCTTCAAGTTGACTATCACATTTGCTACAAGTGTTTTTGTTCAACAAGTGGAATTGCATATGGATGATGCCAGGCAGGGTTTTCCAAGTGGACTTCTGAAATGCCAGTTAAGGAGTTTGATGAAGCACTCAAAAGGATGCTGTGCAAACTGCACTTGGATCATTTCCATAAGAAGAGTGGTGATGTGTCTTTGTGAAGGGAACTTCCAGATGAGGATTCTTCACAAGCTATTGCTCTTCCCCCACACTGAGAACACGAACTAATTGGATCATGAAGCCAGCCTGGCAGAGTAAAGTGCTGACCCTGAGAAAATACAGATTCCAGTTTATCATCGGTGGCAACATTCACACACGTCTTTACACTGGAAATTTATCAGTTAGTTGAATTATGTTTCAATAGCGTGCTAAAGTCACATTGCTATTGGTCCAGGATACCTATTTGCAACTTTTCTAAATCTCAGTGAAGCAGCTTATGCACCAAACAGCAAAAGAAGAACAGAGCTAATGGACATGAGTTAAATAGAGAGAGAGATTGGACATTGAAAGCTTGAGGGTGGTCAAGAAGGTATAGTTTGCCTGGTGGAGGACTCCAGCATGCTGGCTATGGCACATGGCAATAGCAGGGAATTTTAATAACAACCTAGAGTGACAAATGATGTTGGGTTCATCTAATGGACTAAAGGAAAATCTCACCTGGAATCTTAACCATGACAGAAGTAAGATCTCACCCTTTTCTCTTGACCCAGTCCCTAAACACAGGACTTAAGTAAATAACCAAAGTAGACTGGATGTAAGCCAAAAATTTCACTTTGCCTGCTAAGTACTTTTAGACACTAATAATGTTTTCTTTGCATGTCTGGATATTGTTTCTCCTCTTGGGTGCCAAGCGTTCTGAGACTGAAGAGCCTGCCTTATGTACCTTTGCCTTCCCAATAAGGCTGGTCTGGTCTGCAGTAACCATTTATCAGTTGAGCAGTGGGTTGTGTAAGTATTCTTCACATTTGACTCTGCGATGAAGTCAGTGTTTCCTGGCCCTGGTGCCAGGTGTGATTGTGTAAAGGAAAGATAGCAAGCGACTGCAAGGAGACTTGTGAATACTGTCTTCCCTTCCGTCCTCCTTCCTTGGCTTTCCTTCACTGTACGATGTAGAACTGTGTTTATTTTCCATTTGTTTTCTCCTAAACTTCCCTTTTACACTTGTAGTGGTGATAACGTGTTCAGGTAAGTGATTCCCTTTAAAGCCAGTTAAAGGACCTTGGAGAGACAGCTCAGGCAGTAGGGTGGTTGCTGTGTAAGCATGAGGACTCTCAGATTCCTAGAAAGAAATGGAGTGGGTATAACACTGGACCTGTAATCCCAATACCCAGGAATCAGAGACAGGGAATCCCTGGAACATGCTAGTCAGCCAGACAAGTCAAAATAAGGTGTAGGCTCAGCAAGAGACCCTGCCTCAACACAAATAACCATGGACTGACTGTACACCACACAAACATGCATATGCAGAGCCAGGTAGTGTTGTGGAGAGGATGATCAATTAGTGGGAACTCATTGCTATGAGACACTAAGTCAACAAGTTGAGGAAAAATACTTTAAAACAAGCTTCTAAGGGGCTAAAGTTAATAGCATTTTCTGTTCTTGTAGAGTTTCATTCCTGACACACATGTCAGGTAATCTGATGCTTCTCTGGCTTTCACAGATACCTACACTCACATGCTCACATTTCATACACACACACACACACACACACACACACACACACACACACACATCTCCTCTAAGAAGCTGACAGAGGCAAACGAGTAGTTTCTTACTATGGAACCAAGAATGGAGGCTGGTCTTTGCACAAACCAATGAGAGAGGATGTTGAAAATGAATTTAAGAGCTGTAATACCCTGTCTGAATGATGTCACAATGCTTTGTGGAATAAAAGCAGGAGAGCCCCCACATGAGTGCTGATTGATAACCCGCATGCTATATGCACCCTCCCTCCCTTCCTCCCTCCCTCCCTCCCTCTCTTCCTTTCTCTTCTCTTCCTTTCTCTTCTCTTCCTTTCTCTTCTCTTCCTTTCTCTTCTCTTCCTTTCTCTTCTCTTCCTTTCTCTTCTCTTCCCTTCTCTTCTCTTCTCTTCTCTTCTCTTCTCTTCTCTTCTCTTCTCTTCTCTTCTCTTCTTTTCTTTTCTTTTCTTTTCTTTTCTTTCTGTCTTTCTTACCAAAGTTGGGAATGCCGTTTTCTTAGCAAGACAAGGAAAACATTACCAAATGAACTACAACTATATATTAAATGCATTGCCAGGAACGAATATTTGGCAAGAAATATGAAAATAAATAATGTCTTTAACTTGGGAATTTCATTAAAGGAGACAAAACAAATAGCAGGAATTCAAGTAATTAGGTCACCGTGGCCTTAATTAGCATAAAATACTAATTGGACACATTTAAATAAACTTTAGATCCCCACCTGTATTTTACTCTTACCAGAAAGAATTGATGTTAAATTTTTTTGCCTATGAGAATCAAGGCCAGTTTGATCTGTCGGAATTTCAACAAATCACATTTGTGTGGATGATATTCACAATGCCTTTACAGTATCATCTCATTTGGTGGTGGTGGTGATGGTGGTGGTGGTGGTGGTGGTGGTGATGTTTTCTGAATGCTGGCGTTTTGATATCTTTAGAGCATAAGATATCAAAAGGGCCTTTGATCCAGGCATGCTCTGAAGCTAACTCAATTTCTTTCACCATTGGTCAAGGGCTTTCCTGCCATATCATCATGTAGGGCCTATGATGGTGAGACAAACTATGATATGGACAGAGTAGTTTAAGAAGACATTAGGTACGTCTAGCACTTGACCTTGGATTACATTTTGAGGTCAAGGGTGTAGCAGAATTGTCATGATATTCCACATATTCTTGTTACTTCTTTCTGAAAACGTGTTCTAGAAGAACTTGTTCTCCTTGATGCCCTCTTTAAAATTCAGATGTATTTCAGCTTATGTAACTTACTCTTCAGAACTTTCCTTCTTGTAGATGTTTTTAGGTGAAAGAGAACAACATATCACCTAGGTTTCTAATTACTTATTCTAATAGTTTAGTCTGGCAGTTTCTTTATAAAGAGCTTGGCTGATAAACAGATTTGACTAAAACATCGCTACTCAGTTGCTACAGAGAGAGAGAGAAAGAGAGAGAGAGAGAGAGAGAGAGAGAGAGAGAGAGAGAGAGAGATCTGTGGTAATAGATTACCCAAGAATTTAAGAGAAGTCATGCTACTCTGTATGAGAGCATTATAAATTGCAATTGAATATAACTTCAATTAATGAGTTGGTGAGGATGAGCTCTGAAAATCACTCATCTAACATGAGTTCTGATTAAGGGAATTGGTAATGGTGTCTAAGGTTTAGTGCGAGAGGTTCTCTAGTTGTAGAGATGCCTGCTGTTCAAGGGTTTTGGCACTAGAGGGAGATATTGAGCTACACAGATAAAAGGGTGGAAGGGTGGCCACCCCCGACCCTCACCCACCCCCGGGAATATAAACTACATAACTTTGGTCATGCAAGTTAAATGTATTCTACTTACCAATAACAATTAACATGGATTTAACATGAACTATATGCAAACAGCATACTAGTCTTCTCACATGACTTGATTTATTATATCCTGTGGCTACTATTCATCACAACTCTAGGATACAGAATGAGAATTTAGGGACTTCAGGGAATATGTTATGGTCACACATCCAAGAAGGAACAAGAAATAATGGGACATGGGTCAGACCAGTCCTGTCTTTAATGTGAGTCTGGACTGTAACATTCCAGTATACACTATTTGTTTCTCTTCATGTTCTTCCAGGGCAGGCTTAATAAAGTAAGCAACTATGACTATTGAACAATCAAAGAATAAAGAATTGAGTTTGAATTATGGATTTTTAAAATAGTTTTTCCTCAGGAGGCACGTGACCAGAGACATATGACTAGGTTCTAGAGCAGTGGTTCCCAACCTTTGGGTCTCCCCCTCCATGGAAGGTAACTGACCCTTTCACAGGGTTCACCTGAGATCACCAGAAGACATTATGATTTATAACAGAAGCAGAATTACAGTTATGAAATAGCAATGAAAATTTTATGGTTGGTGGGTCACCACAACACAAGAAAGTATCTTAAAGGGTCACAGCACTAGGAACGTTGAGAAGCAGTGCTCTAGACTGTGCTGTTCAATTCAGAAAGCATTAGCCACCCAAGGTTATTGAGTACTAGGAATGAGGCTACTGAGATCTGAAGTGGAATATTTAAATGGCTCCATTTTCAATAGTTTAACTATAAGAAGAAACAGTTACATAATTGGAAAACTTTGGGGCATGATTGGAGCAATGTGGGTATGTGAATCTACTTTTTCAATAAAAAATTTCCTAACTAGATATCAGTCAAATATTCCTGATATTGAATAAAATTTTGTGTCTGAATTAAGATGGGCTATAAGTGTAGACTGTGCAATTGTTTTCAAGGAGTTATTTATTATAAAAATGAAGCTGTTTTATTAAAACTTTTTGTATTGCGTGTATACTGAAATTCTAGATGTGCATCAAATTATAGAAACTAAGCATTAAAATGTTTCATACACTTCATTTTATTTTTGAAATGTGCTAAATAGAAGGTTTAACTACACACAGACAGGCATGCATGTACACACATACAAACTACACACACACACACAAACACACACACACACACATTTAAAGCTACTAGTAGTCACACATAGGTCTCAGATGCTATTAACACTGAATAATGTCTCTGTAGAGCCAGACTGCCTGAAATCAAATCTTAATTTACAACATATAACTGGAGAAAGTCCGTGTCCCCTTCAAAATGTGCTTTCTTGGCCTTTTGTTTTTGACTCTCCAGATTGCTTTGCAGTTCTAAGTATCATAACTGTATCTTGGTGTTAGAACAGAATTATAAGATCTCCTTTCTGAAATGTCAGTATACATTAGAAAATTCAAATGCTGGTCAGAATGTGACTGATTCCACCAAAGTCTCATGTGTGTGTGTGTGTGTGTGTGTGTGTGTGTGTGTGTGTGTGTGTCTGTGTCTGTGTCTGTCTGTGTGTCTGTGTCTGTATCAGCATGTGAAGATCAGAGGATCAACTATCTCTTCTTCTACTCAGTGATTAAATTTAGGTTATAAGGCTTAGCTGCAGGCATTTTTACCCAATGAGCAATGGCACTAGCCCAGGAACTGCCATATTGTTGGTGGAAGTATAAAAAGGCACAGAGTTTGGCAGTATCTTATCAAACTGCATGCATTTCTGTGACCATGATCCAGTCATTGAACCCTTAGGTATTAACATATCCACACAAAAATCTGCCTATCAGTATTTATAATCTCTTTGTTCATAGTTGAGTTTGGAAACTAATAAGGCATCATTCAGTGGGAGAAGAGCTAAATAAACTATGCTGCATGGGTTTATGGCAGAACACAGTTGAGAATGAATAATGAATTGCCATAAAAATGAAGCAGAATATATGGACATCGTGAGGAGAAAAGACAACCTAAGTACCAACCTAAAGCAACTTCAGGCTGCTTTCATGAGTCCAAGTACTCACTGTTCCAAAAAGGCAAAAGGATGCAGACACTGACAGACTGATAATAACCAGGGATGGGGTAGGGGGATGACTGGGTGGAGCATGTTTTACAGCAGTCAAACTGCTCTGTGTGGCGCTCTATTGAGAGTACCTGTCATTTTCCGCCTATCAGAGCCCATAGGATGTAAATATGAAGAACAGACCTGCTATTTACTTAAATAATAGATTGATCAATCAATTGGTTGATTCCATCCCACTCCCGTGTGTGAGAACAGTGGATGGGGAGGTATGGTATGCCACTGTGGATACATGGATGGGTAGGTATAACATGCCACTGTGGATACATATCAGTTGTCACATCCACTGTGGAAAGGGAGCTTCATTGGGACAGGCGGATAGCATGTACGGAGAGGGGCTGAAGAGATAATTCTGTGTCTTCTGTTAAGGTTTGTTAAGAACCTAAAACTGCAATCTTGTCTACAGGGTCCCTCTGAGACCAGTCTGCGCAGATCAGCTCACAGACTGCAGAGGATGAGTGAGCAGAATGCAGAAGCAACACAGCTTCTGGGACTCCCGTTTTGGGCTCCAGACATCTGGGCACCTTCCCTACCAGAGGAGAGGTGACCACCTGGGAGTGCTCTGACCTCCAGAGCAGGTGAGGGAACCATCTTGTGTCTTGGGTCCCTCAGAGACCAGTCTGTGCAGGTGAGCATGCAGACAGCAGAGGCAGCCCATCTTCTGGGACAGGCCCAGTTTCGGGCCTTCATCTTCAGCCAGGAGGCAGGTCTGAATGCCAGACCTCTGTGCACCTTCCCTGCAAGAGGAAAGCTTGCTTAAAGAGAGTACTCTGACCACTGAGACTCAGAAGAGAGCTGGACTCCCAGTACAGCTGACAGAAGCCAACAGAATCACAGGAGGAACAGGCTCCAGCCAGAGACAACTATGACAACTAACAGTGGAGATTACCAGATGGCGAAAGGCAAATGTAAGAATCTTACCAACAGAAACCAAGACCGCTTACTATCATCAGGACCCAGCACTCTCACCTCAGCCAGTCCTGGATACCCCAACACACCCAAAAAGCAAGATTCGGATTCAAAATCATATCTCATGATGCTGGTAGGGGACCTTAAGAAGGACATTACTAATTCACTTAAAGAAATACAGGAGAACACTGCTAAACAGGTAGAAGTTGCTTAAAGAGGAAATGGAATTGAACAAAACCATCCAAGACCTAAAAAGGAACATAGAAACAATAAAGAAAACCCAAAGTGAGACAACTCTGGAGATAGAAACCCTAGGAAAGAAATCAGGAACCATAGATGTGAGCATCAGCAACAGAGTACAAGAAATGGAAGAGAATCTCAGGTGCAGAAGATTCCATAGAGAACATGGGCACAACAATCAAAGAAAATGCAAAAAAGCAAAAAGATTCTAACTCAAAACATCCAGGAAATTCAGGACACAATGAGAAGACCAAACCTACGTATAATAGGGGTAGATGAGAATGAAGATTTTGAACTTAAAAGGCCAGCAAATATGTTCAACAAAATTATAGAAGAAAACTTCCCAAACCAAAAGAAAGAGATGCCCATGAATTTGTAAGAAGCCTACAGAACTCCAAATAGACTGGACCAGAAAAGAAATTCCTCCTGACACATAATAATCAGAACAACAAATGCACTAAATAAAGACAGAATATTAAAAGCAGTAAGGGAAAAAGGTCAAGTAACATATATAGGCAGGCCTGTTAGAATTATTCCAGACTTCTCACCAGAGACTATAAAAGCCAGAAGATCCTGGACAGATGTTATACAGACACTAAGAGAACACAAATGCCAGCCAGAGTGCTATACCCAACAAAACTCTCAATTACCATAGATGGAGAAACCAAAGTATTCCATAACAAAACCAAATTCAAACAATATCTTTCCACGAATCCAGCTCTTCAAAGGATAATAACGGGAAAATACCAACACAAGGACGAAAACTTCACCCTAGAAAAAGTAAGAAAGTAATCCTTCAACAAAATTAAAAGAAGACAACCGCAAGAACAGAATCCCAACTTTAACAACAAAAATAACAGGAAGCAACAATTACTTTTCTTTAATTTCTCTTAACATTAATGGACTCAATTCCCCAATAAAAAGACATAGGCTAATAGACTGGCTACACAAACAGGACTCAACATTTTGCTGCTTACAGGAAACCCATCTCAGGGAAAAAGACAGACACTACCTCAGAGTGAAAGGCTGGAAAACAATTTTCCAAGCAAATGGTCTGAAGAAATAAGCTTGAGTAGCCATTCTACTATCGAATAAAATTGACTTTCAACCCAAAGTTATCAAAAAAGACAAAGAGGGGTACTGCATACTCATCAAAGGTAAAATCTACCAAGATTAACTCTCAATTCTGAATATCTATGCTCCAAATGCTAGAGCAGCCACATTCATTAAAGATACTTTAGTAAAGCTCAAATCACACATTGCACCTCACACAATAATAGTGAGAGACTTCAACACCCCACTCTCACCAATGGACAGATCCTGGAAACAGAAACTAAACAGAGACACATGGACACTAACAGAAGTTATGAAACAAATGGATTTAATAGATATCTACATAACATTTTATCCTAAAACAAAAGGATATACCTTCTTCTCAGCACCACATGGTACCTCTTCCAAAATTAACCATATAATTTGTCACAAAATAGGCCTCAACAGATACAAAAATATTGAAATTATCCCATGCATCCTATCAGATCACCATGGACTAAGGCTGATCTTCAATAACAGCATAAAAAATAGATAGCCAGCATTCACGTAGAAACTGAACAACACTCTCCTCAATGATAACTTGGTCAAGGAAGAAATAAAGAAAGAAATTAAAGACTTTTTAGAGTTTAATGAAAATGAAGCCACAACATACCCAAACGTATTGGACAAAATGAAGGCAGTCTTAAGAGAAAAACTTATAGCCCTGAGTGCCTCCAAAAAGAAACTAGAGAGAGCATACACTTGCAGCCTGACAGCATATCTCGAAGCTCTAGAACTAAAGGAAGCAAATTCTCTCAAGAGGAGTAGACAGCAGGAAATAATTAAACTCAAGACTGAAATCAACCAAATGGAAACAAACAAACAAAAAAACTATTCAAAGAATCAACCAAACCAGGAGCTGGTTCTTTGAGAAAATCAACAAAATAGATAAACCCTTAGCCAAACTAACTAGAGGGCATAGAGACAGTATTCTAATTAACAAAATCAGAAATGAAAAAGGAGACATAACAACAGAACCTGAGGAAATCCAAAACGTCATCAGATCGTTCTACAAAAGGCTATACTCAACAAAACTGGAATACCTGGATGAAGTGGACAACTTCCTAGACAGATACCAGGTACCAAATTAAATCAGGATCAGATTAACGATCTAAACAGTCTCATTTCCCCTAAAGAAATAGAAACAGTCATCAATAGTCTCCCAACTAAAAAAAGCTTAGGACCAGATGGGTTTAGTGCAGAGTTCTATCAGACCTTCAAAGAAGACATAATTCCAGCTCTCCTCAAACTATTCCCACAAAATAGAAACAGAAGGTACTCTACCCAATTCATTCTATGAAGCCACAATTACTCTGATACCTAAACCAAAGATCCAACAAAGAAAGAGAACTTCAGACCAATTTCTCTTATGAATATCGATACAAAAATACTCAATAAAATCCTCGCAAACCGAATCCAAGAACATATCAAAAAGATCATCCATCATGACCAAGTAGGCTTCACCCCAGGGATGCAGGAATGGTTTAATACACGGAAATCCATCAATGTAATCCACTCTATAAACAAACTCAAAGACAAAAACCACATGATCATCTCGTTAGATGCTGAGAAAACATTTGACAAAAATCCAACACCCATTTATGGTAAAAGTCTTGGAAAGATCAGGAATTCAAGACCCATACCTAAACATAATAAAAGCAATCTATAGCAAACCAGTAGCCAACATCAAAGTAAATGGAGAGAAGTTCAAACCAATCCCACTAAAATCAGGGACTAGACAAGGCTGCCCACTTTTTCCCTACCTATTCAGTATAGTACTTGAAGTCCTAGCCAGAGCAATTTGACAATAAAATGAGATCAAGGGGATACAAATTGGAAAGGAAGAAGTCAAAATATCACTATTTGTAGATGATATGATAGTATATATAAGTGACCCTAAAAATTCCAACAGAGAACTCCTAAACCTAATAAACAGCTTCAGTGAAGAAGCTGGATATAAAATTAACCCAATCAAATCAATGACCTTTCTCTACACCAAGGATAAATGGGCTGAGAAAAAATTAGGGATACAACACCTTCACAATTATCACAAATAATATAAAATACCTTGGTATGAATCTAACTAAGGAAGTGAAAGATCTGTATGATAAGAACTTCAAGTCTCTGAAGAAAGAAATAGAAGAAGATCTCAGAAGATGGAAAGATCTCCCATGCTCATGGATTGGCAGGATTAATATAATCGAAATGGCCATCCTGCTGAAAGCAATCTACAGATTCAATGCAATCCCCATCAAAATTCCAACTCAATTCTTCACTGAGATAGAAAGGGCAATTTGCAAATTCATCTGGAATAATAAAAAACCTAGGATAGCAAAAACTATTCTCAACAATAAAAGAACCTCTGGTGGAATCAGCATGCCTGACCTCAAGCTGTACTACAAAGCAATTGTGATAAAAAAAAAAAAAAACAAAAAAAACAAAAACTGCATGGTATTGGTACAGCGACAGACAGGTAGAACAAAGGAATAGAATTGAAGACCCAGAAATGAATCCACAGACCTATGGTCACTTAATCTTTGACAAGGGAGCTAAAACCATCCAGTGGAAAAAAGAAAGCATTTTCAACAAATGGTGCTGGCACAACTGGCAGTTATCATGTAGGAGAATGAAAATTGATCTATTCTTAAATCCTTTTACAAAGCTCAAGTCTAAGTGGATCAAAGATCTCCACATAATACCAGAGATACTGAAATTTTTAGAGGAGAAAGTGGGGAAAGGCCTCGAAGATATGGGCACTGGGGAAAAAATTCCTAAACAGAACAGCAATGGCTTGTGCTGTAAGATCAAGAATTGACAAATGGGACCTCATGAAATTGCAAAGCTTCTGTAAGGCAAAAGACACTGTCAATAAGCCAAAGACGCCACCAACAGATTGGGAAAGGATTTTTACCAATCCTAAATCTGATAGGGGACTAATATCCAATATATACAAAGTGCTTAAGAAGGTAGACTCCAGAAATTCAAATAACCCCATTAAAAATGGTGTATAGAGCCAAACAAAGAATACTCAAGTGAGGAATACTGAATGGCTGAGAAGCACCTGAATATATGTTCAACATCCTTAATCATCAGGGAAATGAAGATCAAAACAACTCTGAGATTCCACTTCACTCCAGTTAGAATGGCTAAGATCAAATTTCAGGTGACAGCAGATGCTGGCAAGGATGTGGAGAAAGAGGAACACTCCTCCATTGCTGGTGGGATTGCAAGCTTATACAACCACTCTGGAAATCAGTCTGGCGGTTCCTCAGAAAATTGGACCAGAAGATCCAGCAATACCTCTACTGGGCATATACCCAGAAGATGTTCCAACTGGTAATAAAGACACATGCTCCACTATGTTCATAGCAGCCTCATTTATATAGCCAGAAGCTAGAAAGAACCCAGATGTTCCTCAACAGAGGAATGGATACAGAGAATGTGGTAGATTTACACAATGGAATACTATTCAGCTATTAAAAACAACGAATTTATGAAATTCTTGGGCAAATGGATTTATCTGGAGGATATCATGCTTAGTGAGGTAACCTAATTACAAAGAAGTCACTTGATATGCACTCACTGATAAGTAGATATTAGCCCAGAAACCTAGAATACCCAAGATACAACTTCCAAAACAGAAGAAAATCAAGAACAAAGACCAGTGTGTGGATACTTCATTCCTTCTTAGAATAGAGAAGAAAACACCCATGGAAGGAGTTACAGAGATAAAATTTGGAGCTAACAGGAAAGGATGGACCATCCAGAGACTACCCCACCTGGGTATCCATCCCATAATAAGCCACCAAACCCATACACTATGGCATATGCCAGCAAGATTTTGTGGAAAGGACCCTGATATAGCTATCTCCAGTGAGGCTATGCCAGTGCCTGGCAAATACAGAAGTGGATACTCACAGTCATCTATAGGATGGAACACTGGGCCCCCCAATGGAGGAGCTAGAGAAATTATCCAAAGAGCTGAAGGGGTCTGCAACCCTATAGGTGGAACAACAATATGAACTAACCAGTACTCCCAGAGCTCATGTCTCTAGCTGCATATGTAGCAGAAGATGGCCTAGTCGGCCGTCATTGGGAAGAGAGGCTCCTTGGTCTTGCAAACTTTATATGTCCCGGTACAGGGGAACACCAGGGCCAAGAAGTGGGAGTGGGTGGGTAGGGGAGCAGGGCGGGGAGAGGGTATAGGGAACTTTTGGGATAGCATTTGAAATGTACAAAGAATATATCAAGCAAACAAACAAACAAAAAACTAATACTGCACTAAGAAATAAGGTTTATTAAAATATTTTGTATGGAAAATCAAGTCATATTCAGAAGTGTAACTTCTATTTTTTCAAGCTATTCATTTCCATTTAAGCATCTTAATTTGTGATGATATTTTCCTTTTTAACCTTTTTTAAAGCAAGAATCCTTCTCATTATTACATACAGCTGGCACAACAGACACAGCTTAAAACTAATCTTTATTGACAGATCATTCGTATTACTTTAGGAACCCAGCTTGAGATTAGATCAAGGGCTGGAATATTTCCAGGATGTTGGTACTGCATTTGTTTTGGGGATCATATCATTGAGAAGAGTGGCACTGTGGTGATGATCTGTCACAGAACCAGAATCCTGAGAATGGCCATCAAAACATAACTCAGTATATCACACATTCTACTTTGCAAGGCCCAACCCTGGAACTTAAAGTTAGACCTCAGTGTAGTTTAGATCTGGAAAGGCATTCAAGCGAAAGGCTTCCTTCTTAGTTTGGTACAAATGAATGCTTGTAGAGTCTTTAAGAGGTGGGGCATAGGGAAGGGTTTGGGTCATTAGGGGCATCTTCTGTTGTGGCTTTCTCTGACCTGTTGTGACTGACAGAGGCAAAGAAGATAAGAATGACTATGGAGAGAGTCATCACAGCTCTGTGACCACACCCTGTCAACTAAGAGGAAATAAGTGGCATGGATTAGACATGATAGGACATAAAAGGATATAAAAATAAGCCATTCTAGACTGAGAGAAAGAACAGCAACAAATTCAGAGAACACATCAGAGACATCAGCAAAAGACCCACAAGAAGGGACTGGAAATGGGGGGGCGGGGCTGGAAATAAGAGGAAGACAAATAAGGATGCCCCACAATGTCTGTGTGTGTGTGTCTCTCTCTGTGTGTGTGTGTGTGTGTGTGTGTGTGTGTGTGTGTGTGTGTGTGTGTTGGGGCATAAGCTTGGCTTTAAGGGTGTGTGTGAAGGTCAGAGGCTGACGCTCTGCACCTTCAATTGTCTTTCTGCCTTACTTATTGAAACAGAGTTACTTACTGAACCTGAGGCTTGAAGTTTTGCTTATTTTGTTTTGATTTGCTGGTCATGATCAGGTGGCCCCCACTGAAGTTATAAATGTGTTCTGCTGTGTTGGGAATAAAAACTTAGGTTCTCTTGGGAATAAAAACTTAGGTTCTCTTGCTTGAGTAATTGGTACCATCCCTACTGAGATACCTCTCTGCCAGCTTGGAAGGAACCTTTTTTGCCCCTGCAAAAGGAAGCTGATTCCCAAGTGTAGTGAGAAGGAATCCATTAGCGACCCAAGCCTAGTATCTGCATGTCACAGCCTTACCCCAGGGTCCTTGCCATTATTTCTGGTATGCGTAGCTGTACATCATAGAGAAGTGTCCATGAGAAGAAGCTAGGTTGCTTTACATGAAGCACATGGATTTTGTATCAAGGGGACTTAATTACAAAGTTGTAAATATGTCAAAGGGATCTGACAGCACCTTTTTAAATTACAAGACTGAGTTCAAGTGGCTTCTGATGCTGGCACAGTCCCCAAAGGAGTGGCTCTTACAGTCATTGCCAACCCAGCCTTCCTTTCCCCTTCCCTGTCCCCTGCCCTTTTAAATTATGTTAATTATAGAAAATACTGCATAGGAATGAGCTATAAATCAAATTATGAAAACATATTTGAAATACTTCATCCACAGTGTTTGCCTTGTTTTGTTTTGTTTTTGTTTTAATTCTTTCATTTCTTTGAAGGATGGTACAACTTAATCTCTAGAGATCCCTCTTTGGGGTACTAAGTAGAAAAAAAGGTAAGTTTTAAATGAGATACTAACTTGAGGCTGGTATTTTACATTGTATTTCCCAGGAAATACTACATCAGCTTTAAATGTCCTGTGTGTGTGTGCGTGTGTGTGTATGTATGTAAGAGTAAGTGTATGTATGTGTGAGTTTGTACATATGAATGTGGGTGTATATGAATGTGTGTGTGTCTGTGTGTATATGACTGAGTATATGAGTGAGTGTGTGTGTGTGTGTGTGTGTGTGTGTGTGTATGAATGAGTGTGTATGTATGTGTGTGGGTGTATGAGTGTGTGTATGTCTTTATGTGTATAAGAGTGTGTGTGTGAGTACATATATATACATATATGTGTGTGTATGAGTGTATATGAGTGAGTTTGTGTGTATCAGTGTGTATGTATGAGTGTGTGTATGAGTGAGTGTTTATATATGAATGAGTGTGTGTGCATATATGAGTGTGTGTATATGTGTGTGTGAGTGTATATATGTCTGTGTGTGTATATGAATGTATGTGTGTGTATCTGTGTATGTATGAGTGAGTGTGTATGTATGTATATTTGTTTGTGTATATATGAGTTAGTGTGTGTATGAGTGAGCATGTGTGTCTCTGTGTGGAAGCCAGAGGTTAACGCGACCGTAACTTTGGTCACTTTCCATCTTATTTTCGTGAGACAGAGTCTCTCACTGCACCTAGTGCTTATCTTTTTAGCTAGGCTGCTGGCTAGCTCCTGAGATTTGCCGGGCTCAGCCTCCTCTAGCTCTGGGTTACAGGCATGTGTGATCATGTCTTGGCTTTCTACACAGGTACTCGGGTCCCAATTCAGGTCTTCATGCTTGCACAGCAAGAAAGTTACTGCTCAGCCAACTCCCTAGGTCCAAGTGCTCTTTCTTTCCTGTCTTTTAAAGCATAAGTGTAAATAGGCAAGTGCATAGACATATCTGTCACACTACCTGTGATGCTCAGGAAAACTGACTGCTGTTACTTACAATATAAGTATTATATATGCAAGTCCTCGGTGATGACTAAAGGGGCCTGTTGGAGATTGGTTCTAATGCTTTGAATTAATCCAACCCCTAAAATCGGGAATCTCCATGTCCAAACGCTGAAGGTCCTTGTCCCCAGTTGGTTTTTGATTGATCAATAAAGAGTCAATAGCCAATGACTGGGTGGAGAGAGAGGCAGAACTTTTAGATTTGCATGGGCTAGGAACTGGAAGAGAGGAGAGAATCACCATGATTCTGAGGGAGATGGATCAGATTTGGAGCTGCAGCAGGAAATCATCTGAAATGTAGGTGAGAAGGAATGCAGCCCCCAGAAGGGCTTCGCAAAAGCATCTTGGGCAGCAAAGACTAGGGGCCACTCATAAGAAGCCAGGACAACGAAGATAAAATACAAAGTTAGAGGGTGCTAAGCCAGAATTACCAGAGGAAAATGTGTGCTACCAAGGGGAATATTAGAACTGCCCAGCCTTTGAGCTAGTCAAGGCATATTTAAAATTAACTGGTGTGTGTATGTGTGTGTGTGTGTGTGTGTGTGTGTGTGTGTGTGTGTGTGTCTTGGGGAGGAGCACAAGGGTGTGCGATCCATTAGTCAAACTACCAGAACAAGGCTTTTGCCCTCAGTGGGGGCCTTGGAAATTCACAGGGTCCAATTTTCCTAACTTCATCTTACTGTGCTCATATGGGAATCCAAGAGAGAGTACTGTTAAGATTTCCCAGAAATCACTGCACTGTGTCTTTTAAAAAAAATCTTCCCTTTTTCTTTTTATCTGTGTGTATGAGTGTATATATGAGTAAGTTTGTGTGTATGAGTGTGTGTCTGTTGTGTATATGAGTGAGTGTGTATAAGTGTGTATACTTGAGTGTGTATATGAGTGAGTGTTTATATATGAATGAGTGTGTGTATATATATATGAGCATGTGTATATAAGTGTGTGCGAGTGCATGTATTTTTTTTAGTCTACTCTTATCTTTTTGTGGTGCTGGGGATGAAGTCCAGGGAGGGCCTTATGCAAGCTAGGTAAGCCCCCTACTGCTTAGCTGCACCCCTGCCCTGACACACCCTATTCCACTTGCAGACCACCATCTCTCTCCTCACCCCTCTGTGATGTATGTATCAACTGAGAATTTTAAAATGGGTGTGGAAGCAACTTCAGATGTTCATGACCTAGGGATTTTCAAACAAGGAGTTGGTTTGATGACAAAGCTGAGAAGCGAAACAGTGGACAGAGGACGAACCCAGAGAGATTGGAGAAAGGAAGAATGCTTCCATCTCTAGCCATGTGTATGCATTTTTGTTTTACTTGTGTGGGCAGTAAGTCTTCTAGTTCTGTTAGGGATTCAAAATGTGTCAGACACATGCAGGAGTCAGGGATGCTGTGTGGGCTGAGGCATGGAGGTATGCTCTAAGGGCTAGAAGGAAAATAAATGACCTAAGGAGGTCTCTGGTGCTTCCCGGGTCCCAATGGGAACCAGGTAAAGGATGCTTTCCTGATGTCATTTTGCCTAGACTCCTGGGTAGTAACCTAAGTTCTGTGCTGCTTTGTGAGTAGACCTTGCCGTACATTTTTCTTCTGTTAGAAATAACACTTTACAGACTCTGCTTTTCCTTTCAGGAAGCCAGGGAGGCACATTTATTGAAGAACATAAGAGGGTTGGGGTGGAAGCAGATGGCTCTTCTAATATACGTTCATATCCACTGGCCAGGCTCTAAAAACCTGTGTGATTATCTGCTGGATGTGTACATATGCACCACACGTGTGCCTGGTGCCTGTGGAGGCCACAAAAGGGCATTGAAACCCACTGAACCTTCTCTCTAGCTCTACTGATCAGACTTCTGACAAGTACTTTTACTTAAATTAAAGTGAAATTCCAATACCAAGGTCACAAAGCTGGGGGGTATCCACCTTCCCTCTTTTTCAGGCCCCTGCATGGTTCTTTCTTCATGGTTGTACCCAGTATCACAAGATGTTACATCTTTCACATCTTAGCTTTAACCTGACTTTTTTTTTTTTTTACCTGAAAGGATCAGGCTCAAGTCACAATTCAGAACAACTGCAAAGCAACAGGGTGCCTTTACAGATGTCTACTATACTGACACCGGGAAACTGACCCTGAAATTAGCAATGTTTGGGTGGAAAACATTAAAATTAGCTATGAACAATGACAAAAGACAATGATATTTAGAAATAAATTGAATATAGAGCCGGGTGTGGTGGCACACGCCTTTAATCCCAGCACTTGGGAGGCAGAGGCAGGAGGATTTCTGAGTTCTAGGCCAGCCTGGTCTACAAAGTTAGTTCCAGGACAGCCAGGGCTATACAGAGAAACTCTGTCTCGAAAAACCAACCCCCCGCCAAAAAAATTGAATATAGAATATTGCAAAATTACTGTTTGTATAACCAGTCTGAAGATTTAAGAAAAACTTTTTAAATTTTAAAATAAAAACAAATTTTAAAAGGGCACAAGAACATGAAGTCATAAGATAAAGTTTAATACATTTGATCATGTTAAGACACAAAAACAGCCAATCTAATCAAATTTCAGGCATGCATTTACATAAATATATTAAATTAAGAAAAGAAATTATACACTTAAAACATCCTTTCACCTAAAAAAATTCATTAAATCCACAGATCAACAATAAAGCCAATTCTCTGCATTTACCATTTCAAGATACAATGTTCTATTTTAAAGATAACACAAATACACTTGTTAGAATTTATATGCATTATACATATATTATATATTACATAGATAGTGTGTATACATATGTAGTGTTTGTACAGATAGATAAATATATATACATGGGTGTGTGCACATGTACAAATACACACAGATGTACTTGAGGCCATCTGTACTACTTGTAAACTGCTGGAGTCTAAAGCTGAGCCAAGCTGGAGCTGGTTGCATGTGCTCTTTTGCCTCCAATGTGTCAATCATCCCAGTGAGCTTCCGGTGCTGCCCTTGTAGGTGCCTTCCCCTCTCTACAGTGTGAAGTCATGCGAGGCACCTCAGTATTTATATTGCAATAACGAATACATGGGGGGGGGCTGAATAGTAGAGGACCAATCAAGGAAAATTGCATATCTTTACAATCTGATTTAGTGAGCCAGATTAGTGCAAACTCAAGAGGGTCCTGTGAGCCAGTACCTACGCACATTAATTTCTAGGGACAGTCTAGAAATGCTAATTCTGCTCCTTTAAACTTGTATCTTGGTTCTTCCTTCTGCTTCTTATTAACAGAAACCTGAGGATGGATTGTTTCTGAATCTTATAAGATTCTCATAATCTTACAAGATTATGAACAGACTGCTTTAAATTTCAACAGCTTGAAGAAAATGGACAATTCAGAACACCGAAATGTATGAGAAGAGCAGAACACAAAACTCCTCAACATGGAACAAACCAATCACAAATAAATCCAAGGAAGACACAAAATTCTCCTACTAGAATTCTTTCATGCTCATGATCATAATTCTAGAAAATATTCATTGCAATTTGATAGATTCATTTTAAATAGTAGTCTGTTGTAGCATGTCTTAGGGCATCCAGTTTCTAAAATTCTACATTACTTCATTTTTACCCACCTTAGTACTTCATGGTTCTTAGTGCCACTCATGTTCACACACATCCTCTGACTAGAATAAGATATGAGGGATATCTGATCTCTCATAAAGCTGTCAGTTTAGTTTATCAAAAATAATATTATGAAATGAACCCTATGAACATGGATTCTTAGTTCATTCCAGGAAAGTCATGCCTCAGGTTTTAAGATTATGGAGTAAATAAATATCCAATGTTTGTTCTGGCACAGACCATACCAAGCCTAATCATACCTTATTCATATGAATGGAAACTACTCACTAGTTATTTTTCAGTACAGAGAGAAATGCTCAAGACTGAACTTCTAACTGTAAAGAAAAAGCTTATATTTGGCCACTATCAATTTCCCATCACTACCTATATCATTTTCCCTAATGTATATATGTATGTATGTATGTATGTATGTATGTATGTATATACATACACACATATAAACATGTATACATGCACATATATGTATATATAATAGATGGTATATATACATATATTAGATGATAAAATGTCCTTTTTATTTAAAGGATGATAGCCAACAGATAATATATTATATATGGGATGTTCACTTGCCAGTATATGGATATATCTATTTTGAATCTATAAGTAATACATATTCAAAAAGGAAAAACTGAAATAAACAATGATATCTTACTTTGTGGTGTACATGAATGATTACCTCAGGATGAATGCTGAATTGATAATATGTTGATTTTTCTTTTTAATTTTGCTGTTGACTGACAAAAACAAATGAGAAATTGTAGGCGGAAGGCTTTTTATTGATATGAGGAATCTATTACTTGCTTGCCTCTTTTCACCTGGCTGATACATGCCCTAATACACGGTATGGGAAAGCAATGCCAATTTCATAAATGAATGAATCTCTCCAAAGCTGCTAGAAAGCATCATGGTGATTGGGAACTGAGCAGCTAACTCCCCTTGGTGCTCCCACAGATCCTTTGGCCTCTCCTACAGGGCAACCTCAAGATCATTCCCAAGAGTTACTCAGAGAGATGGAGATGAGGAAGACAAGTAGAACTTGGCTGAGACCTGTATCTGAGAGGCTCTAAGAACATGTTTTTAACATGTAAACCCTTCTCTTCCTGGGCTTCCTATCTTGTTCCATGCCATATTAGTAATCAGGTATGTGCACATGCGACAGAGAGCCAGAGAGCAAATGCATGTTTCAGTTATGGAAAGAGGAGATTTCTGATGGGAATTTGTCAGCCCTCCCAGAAACAGGCCACATGATTTCTCAGAGAATATAGATGTGTTCATTTTCTGGGCATAGAACTTTGGTTGAGTTCTCTGAAAGTGCAAATCACATAGCAGGGAAAACATGTCTGAGGCCACCATTACCAAGGGACTAATTTTCTTCCACATGGATGTAGAATAGTTTTCCTCAGAGTGGATTTGATAGAGATGGTCATCACTTTGGTAGGAACTAGCTAGGGCTGTCCCTCCTGTCAGGTCAAGCTCTCTACTAGGGCGACTGTCCTAATCTTTCCTGTAACTTTGCTGAAGGACCAGCATGAAGCATCTATGCTGTCAGATGTGTATACTTTTTGTCATTTCTTTAAGAGTTGCTCTAACAGTGCGGCCTGGAAAGCTATTTCTCTACTTTTCTTAGTGATACTAACTTTGAGTCAATGTGATTCTGGAACAGAAAACAAAGGAAAAAAACCCAACAATAAAATGTCCTGGCATCTGCTCTAAGACGACTTCATGATTGGCATATATGATGTGTCTGTTTAGTGAAAACCAAGATAAAATACAGGAGAGTGGAAGAGGAAGAGATTCAAAGAGAGACGGGTAGAAAGATAGGAGTGATGGTGCAGAGAAGGGTAGGGTGTGGAGCCTTAGGTAACATTCTAGACAGATGCTCAGAAAGTAATCTGATGTACCATTCACAAACTTTGCTGATATACTTCCTTCCCCTTAAAAACTTAAACTGGGTTTCTTTCATGTGCCAAGAGACAACAGAGAAATGCATAAGATCTTGGATCAGTGTGTACTTTGAAAGACCTCAGGTTCAGTGTCTGACCTCATTTCTCACTCTGAGTAGATTTGCTGCATACTTTGTGGTTCAGGTAATAAAACAAGCCAGAAACAAAGATACTAAATAACAGTATGTTATTCTATAACAATTCCCAAAAACAATAACTAAGGAAGTCGAGGCTATTCAGAGCCATGCATATGGTAAGGAAATAGTTTTCTTGGTGGGTTTTATAAACATGTATAGATTTTCTTTGCCCATCCATTATGAAGTTGATCAGTTAACTGGTAGAAACTTCTGAGTGAAGCCTAGGATGTGTTTTCCAATATCTTAAATAGATGAAGAGATATGGTCTGAAGCACCTTTGCTATCATTGAACTTTCTTAAATATCCCTCTTTTACATCTTAATGAGACGCCAATTTAGCTCTTGAATCATTGCTTTATGTGCTTTGAAACAGGCCAGAACTTTATACCAACACAGGTAGGAAGGTCGTTTTCTATTCAGCTGGTACACAAAGCCTAAAGTCTAGAGTGGGCAAGCATACTAAACATGGCTTATTTCTCCTTTGTCATTCATGTCAGCTTTGTTAGATGGGTAGATTTGGACTTTTAAATGATTAAGCATTTATTTTTCTCAGCTCATGGTTTTTAACCAATTCCCATCTGTCTCTCACAAACCGTTTATGATAATTCCCCAATTAAAAATCAAGGTCAAAGAGAAATTTGGAATTGGTCACATAGTCACACCATCATCCACTAGTTATTGCTATCTACTTTTCTCCTAAGGATGGAAAGAAAGGATTCTAGTAACTTTTTTTGCTTGGGTTACATATCCATGGATCACAGTCTTTAAAGACAATTTGTTCTTTCATTTTAATAGTTGCTTATAGAAAAGGCAATAACTTCAGGGTGCTTCCTGAAGTCACTTGAAACCTTTTCACTTGGGAAAGGTCTATGTAAAACAGCTCTGGATCTGGCCATCTTAGCCGAGGTTATTTGCAGAAGAGTGTTCGCCAATAGAGCATCTTCTCTTTTAAAGATACAAAAAGAAGCTCTTGGGTTTTAAGACTTTTGCTGACTTTCTAGAGGCATCCTTATTTTTTTTTTTTTTTTTTTTTGCTCAAACTATGAATGGGAGTATGTGCAATAAAACTGTACAATTTGACAAATTTAGACAGCTGGCTTCTTCATGAGAAGTTCACAGTCTGTCATTGTCACGCACACTGAATAAGGGATGATTTGATAGTAAGTCCTACTCACAAAAATGGTTGCCAGGGTAATTTTTCCTTTTATTTATTTATTTTTAATTGTAAGACTTTCTGTAATGGAATTTGGTTAAAAGACTATGAAGAGAAAGTAACAGAGACAAAAGACTATTAACCTACAGATGAAGGCTACTGCATGACTCATTGCAAGATTTGTCACAGTGTTGGGCCAATGGAGTGTTGGTAAGACCAGAAGGGACCACCTCTTTTCTAGGGTAAGAGGGCAATCTGGTCTCCATGCTCATTTAGTCCCAAGACTTCTTTGAATAGACTGTCAATTGAATCTAAATTGTGCAAAATTATGCATGCACCTTTTAATGCAGGCTATTGTTCCCTAAGCACCAAGATTTCCCAACCCATTTCCATTTCTTATGAGGTCACTGGAACGCAAGTAATCAAATATGGAAGACAGGAGCAGTGGACCCAACAAATGTACTACAGTGTGGATTCCTTAGAAATGCACCCTGTGCTTAAGTTGCAACTCTCTCACTGTAAGACCACAGAGGGACCCGAGCTGGGAGACCATTGTTGTTGTTGAGCCATATTCCTGAGAGGGAAGAGGTGTGTGCACTGTCAGCCAGTGCTGCTCACTTTTATGATTCTACAGCTTGGATTCCAGAGGAATGGATGCTATGGTTGAGAGTGTGCACTTATCATGGTCCAATGCCAGTAGTACAAAAATGCTTTGTTAAATCCAAACATGGAGAGATGGCAAATGGAAAACAATTAAGAAAAATGTCTGTCAGATTCTTGTAATTGAAAGCTAGAGCACATCATTTCTTTAAGAAAATCTGAACAGAACATTTGTAGAAAATTTATTGAATCAAGAACCAAAGAGTATTGTCACAGAGACCTAAAGGAGTATATGCACTAGAAGTCAGATGTGCCAAGAATGAAGATCATAAGAATCCATACATGTGACCTGCTTATATATACAGCCTGGGTTGGCTGTGAAGGAGCAAGCTCTTCTCCAGAGATGATGGATTAAGAGCACACACTGTAACCTTTTAATCTCACAGACTCTGATATTCTTGCTATGGTGAAAGTGCTTTACATGCATGCAATGCTGGAATTTTATAAGAACTGGCTGCTTTCTTGCTTTCTCATCTGACGGGAGTGATTACATGTTGGCACAAGTACACATTGCTACATTAGATCCACAGCACATTAAAGGCTTCCTTACTCCCCTTCTTTCCAATTAAGTTTGTGAAAATGTAACTTTAGTATTTTACAGGACAGGGTAAAGGTGTCTCATTTAGGTGATGTCTATATTATAAAAATAAAATAAAAAATATAAATATGTAACAGAAACCCAGAGCCTATTGTTACACAAAATATACAATAGAAGCAGCGTATTCATGAAGACTGCTCTTTCAAATAGGTTGTTCTGATTTAATCATAAAGCACTGGAAAACCATCTTGAGATTAAGCTGAAGTAATCAGATTGCTCTGTCAAATAAAAAGGTAAGTGCACAACATTCTGTAATCAGATATATCAACAGAAATGAAGATTACAATCTTACATCAAGCTGCTTATTCAGAAATTCACCAAGGAGTTTGGAAACATGCTCTCTTATTATAGACCTTTAATATAAAAATACTTCCACCACATTGCACAAGAACATTTCAAAACCCTACTAAGGTCAACTTTAGTAATTACAGACAGAATTTCCTGAAATGTAAAAGAATATCTTCCAATGCCATAAAAACCTCTGTGACGAATTTGCAGTGGAACTTCTGTGTAAAGTACTCCACACCAGCAAGTAAATATTAAAAACAAAACAAAACAAAACAAAAAACCCTTCTGTTATACAACCTCCAGTTTGGGGTTGTGCGTGTGTATGCAGATGTGAAGAAATGTGCCAACATACGCGCTGATCTGTACATTTCTGAAAATTGCTTTTAAATTACTAAAAGAAAATGAAATCATAGGAGTGTGTAGCAGAAGGACAGTCTCTCTTTTTAATGACAAGGTCAAAATAAATGCCCACTGGAAAGATATACTCAAATTGTCCCAGAAACTATACAATGTAACTTGTGAGATCCAGCAAGTAAGACGTCATGTCAATGATCTGATCAAGGATACCTGCCCTGGTCACTCTGCGGACGTTCCTGTCCACTTGTTCACATTGAGGACCAAGATAGCCTTTTTTACAGAGGCACTTGTTCGGTCTGACACAGACACCTCCATGACGGCACGCTGGCTCACACTTGGCTGCAAGAAAGAAAACAACACAATGCACTTAATCTTAACGTCCAAATCCACCACATCTGTGGTCAAGTTAATGATGGATAAGTAAAGGTAGGAAAAGAAGGTGGAAGACATTCACAAAATGATTGGACCGAGAATATGTAAGTGGGGAAAACGGTTTCCAGACACAAGGTGTTTTAAGGGTAGGGACCAAGCTAAACATCTGGATGTCAGCAGGCTGAGAAGCAGAGACCATGAGATCTCTCTGATGTGCAGAACTGACTCTAACACAATGATGTCAGCTCTTTCAACTCCTGCTTCACAAGACATTTCAACCCACAACCAGTTCCATTCCTGCAGGGAGGAGCACACAGGAGAGAGGCTGGCCCTGAGAAAGAAGCCCTTAGTCAGAGCAGGTGCAGTGTAGTTATCCTGCATCTGGTCTCCCTGGGCTCCCCACTTCCCTATGCTTTTAGGAGGTGCCCCAAACACATTGCATTGTGATTATGCCCCAAAGCCCATCCTGGGCTGAATGCAAGAGACTGGCAGATGAAGTTCTGAGCAATGCTGTTTGGGGCCATTTTATAGCAGGGAAGCTCCTTAGGGAATCATTTTTAATTCTACCATATAGGAAAAGAATGTAAAGATTTACTGCTAAGATGATACGGAGACATAGAATTTGGATTATTCATTAACTAATCACTTACGGATGAATCTGAGAGTAGAGCCACCACAGACACAATCAAATCCTTTAAATACATTTCTTTGTACTTTAAGAAATCAGAATCACTTTTTTTTTCTTCAGATAACAGTACTCAAAACTCATGGTTCTGGGACTGACCCATAGAAAAGAAAGTATAAAAAAAGTGGAAAGCATTTTCTCCTTCAAATTTCTGGAATATATGTGAACCATCTGGGTGTATAAATAAAATTCTTCATTGAAAACATCCCAGATTAATTTCATAAAGTGCTTTTTTTTTAATTTATTGAAAAATATTTAAAGTTAATCAGGAGAAAATTTTAATTGAGAAGATTTTGTTGAAACAAAACAAACTAATGAAAGAGTGTTTGTGATTGTGATTAATATATATTAAGTCATTGTGGAGCACAGCAGGACTTAACATAACTTGTCCACCCTCAGTTTGAGCATGTTATCCCAAGACAGCATTCAAAAAGTATTTTTTTAACTGACATTTGTTTGAGGGGGCACAGAAGTTAGGCAAAGTGCAAAAAAAAAAACCCCAACAGAGTGGATTCTCTATGAGACAAACAATGAGATAGTGTGCCACAGCAAAACACAAACAGTGAAGCCAGGGAGAGCATTTATGGGGTGTCTGGAAAATGCTAGCACTTGGCTAGGGGCTGGGCAAACACTAAGTCTCTGGCTGCTGTGAATGCACCAAATACAGGGCTGTAGTGTGCTGTAGTGTTTGTTTGTTTGTTTTTTGAAAGGATTTAGTCATTTAAACATGTTTTATGCCTATGATTAACTTAGATATGTGAACAGCTACCATTGAGACAGGAAAGATTCCATTTTTTAACACCAGATGAGACATTGCATAGTGTGAGCCACAAAGAGATGATGCTAATTTCCTGAGTGCCCACGGACCATTGTCAGTCTTCTGGGTGGTAACACAGATACTAACCAATTCTGCAGAAGTCTCCCTCCCAGCCGGGACTGCAGCAGCACTTGCCGGTGGGGGTGTAGTAGCCATTCCTACAGAGCCGGGAGCAATCCGAGGTCAGTGGCTGGGCAGGTTGAACTGTGACTCTGCATTCCTCAGGCATTAAAGGTCTGCACCCCAAAACAAGAATTGACATTGCACATCAGCCAGAGCATCAGGATGGGATAAAATTTGGTGGTCTTACAGCTTACAAAGAATGTCTGTTACCAAAAGAGATCTTTAAGTGACTCAGTGAACTTACAACTTCAGAACAGAAAAATATGCCAGTGATGTGAAGTAGCCTAAGAAACTTTATCAGCATCAAAATTCTTCATAAAATTATCATCAGATAGATATAATAATATGACTATTTTGTGTTTGGTAGTTAGAACATCTAGAAACTGTAATTTTAAATATTTCAAAATGTGTTTTTTTATGGTGTGTGTGTGTGCCTATGTGCATGTGTGCACTGTGTGTGAGGAGTGTGCACATGCCATAATTCATTTGTGGGGACCAGAGATCAACCTTGTGGGGTCACTTCCTTCCTCTCACCTTTCTACAGGACATGAGGCTTGTTCATCCTCACACTGAAATCTTAAAAATAGTATGGCACACACATTTTAAAGCTTCCCTCTGTTTCAAATCCATAAAAACTTTTGGGGATAAACCCAAAAAGTTTTTTTGGGAATCACTGTAATATCACATGGCTGGTGACATTGTCATATGCCCTGTTCCCTTCTCTTTCTGTATCTTTTTAATGGTTCATGGCATCAAACCCAGGCCCTTGAGCATTTTATGCTCTGTTTCTGAGTTACATGGCTGCTATTCTTTCTGCTAACAACTCACAACTTGCATTTGGGGGCAGAGTCTCCTAGACACACACTCTCTCTCTCTCTCTCTCTCTCTCTCTCTCTCTCTCTCTCTCTCTTTCACATACACACACACACACACACACACACACACACACACACTTGAGGCAGGGTCTACCTATCTCTCTCTGCCTTTCTTGTCTTCCAGGGAAGGGTTCAGGTTGGCCTCATATTTGCTTTGTAGGCCAGATTGGACTTGACCTAGAAATCCTCTTACTTTAGCCTCTCAGTCACTGGGATTACAGGCCTGTGCTGCTGAACCCAGCTCATTTTACACTTATTTTGACATAATAATTTTCCACTTTATCTCCCTTGAGAGGCATCCTAATATGCATATGCAAGCAAATATTTATGTTATCAAATAAAAATGTAAACTGTTAATGCAAAGAAAGACATATAGAATAGAGATTTTATGAATCAAATAAAATTAAATTATTTTTATCACTATATAATTTAATTAGCTCCTGTTATGAAGAGGAAAATGCTAATAATAGCAAGCACAGAAATCTCATTTGCAATGTGAAACTTCATGCATTTTGTATTAATTGCTCTATAACTATTGTCATTTGTAGAGAAAATTAAGCCATCAGAGGTTTTTCATGATTATTCTGCTTTTCTAGTGGGTGGTGTCATTTAAACAAGATCACACTGGCACCATGGGTCCAAATGTTCATGATCTAGTCTTTAGGCAAAAAGTATGCAGCATCCTATCTTCACTGGTCTCAGTGTTACCATATTGTGAGAAGGACCTTACGGTAAAGCGTGGGAACGAATGTTAAGTCTGTCACGTGCTCCCAAAGTCAAGGGTTAGCCACACAAAATTATAGGGCTTTCCTAAGAATTAAGACAGGGTTTCTATGTGTAGCCCTGGCTGTCCTGGAACTCACACTGTAGACCAGGCTGGCTTCAAAATTAGAGATCGAGCTTCCTTTGCCTCCTGCGTGCTGGGACTAAAGATATGTGCCATTTGCTGGTAAGAGTGTTTTCTTGAGCCGGGTGTGGTGGCGCACGCCTTTAATCCCAACATTCAGGGGGCAGAGGCAGGCGGATTTCTGAGTTCGAGGCCAGCCTGGTCTACAAAGTGAGTTCCAGGACAGCCAGGGATATACAGAGAAACCCTGTCTCGAAAAAACAAAAACAAAACCAACAACAACAAAAAAGAGTGTTTTCTTAAGACTGGCCTTTTCTACAATGATCCAAAATCATGTGTTAAAATCTCAAATATTAAAGATTTGTAGGAACTTCTGTATCTATCTTCATCATTAAAAATCCTACTTTATTGTAAAAATGCTGTTTTGCATGTAATGTTGCAATTCTGAAGACTTAACCTTAAACCTATCCAACTGCTCATTTAAAATTGAATATAGTCAATCTTTGTGAGAGACCCTCCCTAAGGCATTCCATGGCCTGAGCCCATTTCCATTCAGACAGCATCAACTATATTTTTCACATGTTCCCCAAGGGAGTTTTGCTGAACACACACACACACACACACACACACACACACACACACACTCGCTATGAGCACTAAGGTATCCTGAAATCCACAGAGATATGCTTGTCCCTTTTCCCAAGTTCTGGGATTAAAGGTGTATACCACTACATCTCACCAAATTGATATACTTTTATGTCATAAACATAAAACTAAAAAATGCTGTATTTTTTTTTTTGCTTAACAATTCTTATAGTACAGTTAATTTATGTTTAAGAGATGTGTTTTATGTTAACTGAAATACTAGAAAGTACATCAAAGGCTAAAATGTCAAGGCCAGCATGTCCTAAGGTCAGAGGATTGTTTCCTCATCCAGAGAAGAGGCAAATTTATTTTTCTAGGAATATATTTAATAAAGTATGTTTGACAAAGATGTTTGGCTAAATTAAGCATCCTTCTGTACTTGATATTTGCTATGGAGAGCCAGTTGCTCCCCTTGGCATGATCTTTGCTATGAGGGCAGCCTCGTTTTCGGTAAGATAAACAGGATCCTCAGAGGGAAGAGGGGCAAGGCAGTACACTTGAACTTCATTGCTACCGGCCCATTGCATTGAGGCAGACCATCTTAAGAACACAAATACTACCTATAACTAGTGACAGCTAAGCAAAAGTTGAGAGTACATATTCATCGTAGTTTAACTAATTTCAATACATATTTCCATTGTGCTAGAAAATTGTGTTTATTGCATAATCTAATAAGGATCATTTGAATAGCTGTGTTCTTCTCAACAATCATTTTTTTTTTAAAGCCTCTGGATTGTGAGCTCTATTGAATGGAGTCAGAAGTAACTTTCAAAATAGAAAACATAGCCAAAAGGGTGTTTGAGTTTGCAATAAAGAATATACTGAGCTTATGTGCTGACAGCTATCCCCACAGACCTTAAGCTTAATTTGAATCAGAAAAAACATATTTCCTCATCTCCTCACATGACGAATAATGGAATTCTGAGGGGCTATCATAGAAATTGCCCAATATTCTTTAATATATAAAGTATTGTTTTCAGAAAGTTAAGACATTTTCTTAGAAACCCAGTTTGGCTGGCTTCGTGTTGTGGTGTAAAGGTTTGGACACTTTACAATGAAGAGGGACAGTGGGAAGCCTGGGTTATTTATAACACACTTTGTCTGTATTGACTTCTAGTGAATAGAAAGGGCCAGTGGAAGCTCTCTTGGGGCAGTGGGATTCTGGGTGGTTTTAATATAATGCATTTAATTTAGTGAATGAAGAAATAAATTAATAGATGAGACATCTCCTGTCAGCTTGTGTTGAGACACTGTGATGAATCCTGCCTGCCCTTCCAGTGAGAGGCGTCCACATTCATCCATTTTCTATTTCACCAGGAAAATAAAAAAGCTCATTCTTAATTTTCTCTGAGGTATACACATTTCAGATTGACTTTATTGTAAAACAAGAGATACAAATCTTAAATACTACTTATTTATAAACTCCTGACTTGTGGGAGGTTTTAGCAGATGGGATCATTCTACGGCTTCTTCATGAAGGGAAAATCGATGTAAGAACAGTCTACTTCTTTACTCTCAGTCACTTTGGGGCTCATGGGAAAATGTCTCCTCATTATCATCATATTTATAAACCTGTCAATCTTCCATCATTTTCCCATTCTCACAAGTTAAGAGAAACCAATTGTTCAAATCTTTGTTACTCACAGTCTAGTCTTAGATGAAGGGCGACCAGCAGGATGAAGGATAGAGTCAGATCTAATGATTCAAAGAGTGTTCTGTGTTGGAGGCCATTTCCTAACCAGGAGCAACTAATGTGGCCATTGATTAGTGCGTTCTGGGACTTCCAAGAACAGACAGTATTGCAGTCTTGTAATTGGGTGGAGTCTGTCTTCAGCAGTCAAAGCAACTCTCTTCCTATGCCGCAGTAGCTGGTCCTATGGTTTCGTAAACTCCCCGACTGCCTGATGCCCTGCAGTCAACTTTTGCCGCTCCCTGTTTCTAAAGGCAGTCTCCACTCTTTTACTTCAGGAGGGTGGGGGAGGAGATGCTTCTTGTGATGGTAGATCTGACTATTGCTCATTTGTGTAAATCAAGTCAGAGAAATGATTCCTGGGTGCTGAGTTATCTCGTAAGAATCCCACTTTCCCAAGCTCTTACTTATGATTGTCTTTACTCTGGCTAGTCTCTTTAACATTTTTTCTTGTACATGGTACTCAAGAGGATCAACTTCAAGAGCACCAGGGATTGACAGCAATGGGTGACTATTTATAGGCACTTTGTAGCAAAACCTGAAGCTGAACTTGACAACTAATCTATCCAGTTGGGCAAGGAGGACGCCTACTCATCTGAAGCATGGTCATATTCCAAGTTGAACAGATTCTCTTCCTGAGTGTCCATGAAACAGCCATCTGACTGGGATGTGGAGTTGTGTGGACAGGAAGAGGCCTTTCAAAAGTGCTCTCCTCTTTAAAGCATAACAAGATACTGAATACTTTTTGAGGCGCTGAAGCTATTCCACTTTCCTGCTGGTAATTCCTGAATAACTGACATGTGTGTACTTCAAGGGAAGCGTAGACTTCAAGAATGACTGTAAGTTTGTACACACACTATAACATCACAAGTTTTTATTTGTAATATGTCTCTTAAAGATATAATTTAGGCTAGATATTGTCAGTGTTCTATATTATTTCTAAAGAGTACCTAGAAACTTCTGTTCTGTAACACGTTGAACAAAGTGGATTTGGGCAGTCTTCTCTGTTGGTGTTCATTCTGAGGGTTTCTGGGATCTAACCTGGGATCTAACCTGACATACTCACTAATAGGGCTGAGTGGGCCTAACACCTATTAATGTGACGATGGTCACTACCCCATTCCACAAATGTCTAAGATGGTGTGCAAATAAATCAACCTCTTTATTTCCATGGGGCAATCAGCAGGTAAAAATTATGAGATTTCTTAATTTAGGCAAAGCAGTTAACGTTGGGTGATAGAAAGGCAAGCCTATGAATGTACCTCAGATATTTGATACTTTTGTAATCTCCTGACTCTAGAAACTGGTCAACTACAATTATTAGTGCTGAATGTAAAAAAAAAAAAAGTTAATTCAAAGTTTCATATGCTTGAAAAAAATCTGTCTCCACTGCATTTCCTATTGGTTAGTGCTTCAGCCCAAGTGGACTTCTCCGTCTTCATCACCTTGTAAAGTTATAAGTAGTCTAGGAAGCTTAAGTGACAGTCACGGATTTATCATAGGGCTGGTGGTTGGGAGATAGTTCTGGCAATCCATGTAACAGTGCAACTACATCTAGAAGCTAGCTGCCCTGGGGGAGACTAGAAACATACAAAATCCAAATGTGACGGAAGCAAAACTCTGAACTCAGGAGGGAGGTGGGGAACCTAGACTTAATTTTCATCTGATCATTAAGACTAGTGGTATAAGAAAAAGTAAAAGTGTAATAGGAATAAAAATATAATAAAAATGTAAGACTTTCTGGAGGCTTAAGACTATCAGAGTCTAGCAATGAGCCAGAGGGAACTGGTGGGTGAAGGTAAGTCACTTGACTTAAATATGCCATTAAAAATCCTGGACTCTTAATAAATAGATCTAATTTTAAAGGACAATTTTTTCATTATTTATATTCCCCATTTTATATATTTGTAAATAAATGACATCTTTAGGTGTCACTTCCATCAAAATTTCAGGGCAGCCTATATAGTTATCACAGGGGCTAATTAATGGTCCAGCGTTCAAAATTGATAAATTAGGAAGGCTATAATTGAAGAAAGTGGGAAATTCCTTTGAATGATGAGGTTATATGTCACATTTATAAGAAATAGGTAATAAATATAAATATTTAAAATATTTGGTATGTAGGCTAATGTTAATTAGCTTTATTTAATCATTGAACATTCACATAATTTAAAAAAGTGTTATCCCTATAGTTCTCTCTGCTTTTTGGCTATAGTGATCAAAAAAATGTTAATGAAAAATTCCAGAAATGAACCAGTAATGCTTTAAAATATGTCATTATAGCATATTGTTATAACTTTACTCTTAATTGTTACTGTGAATCTCTCTTTGCCTAATTTATAAGTTAATCTTTATCATGGGTGTGTATTGAGAAAGACTATACACAGGGTTAGATCTGCAGTTGTAGATACCCAGGGGAATTCTTGGAACAAATCCCCCAAAGGTAAGTCTTGGGGGATGGGCTGTGAACTGTAAACATCTACAATTCATGTTGATCAATTAATTATATTTTAACAGTTCTACAGGAAGCTGCTTAGTTTCACTGTGATGGCGTGCAGAATCAGTAGAAATTTTAAAAGGGAAGAAACCAAATTAGGTTAGCATTTTATCAACACAAAATTTGACATTGTTTTGAATAAAGGCATGATTGTTTTCAAAAACAGAACACAAAAAGTATTTAGGATAACTTGGTCCCATTAGCTTTTCATAGATTTTGTGAGACTTTGTTTTGAAATAGGTGAAGGTTCTATGTAATGCTGCGGATATTACACAGGTCTAAGTATGCTGGTAAACACATGAATATACACAAATCTTGCTAAAAAAAATGAGGAAATTCTAGTTATATCAAAATCATCACAACAAATTATGTACCCAGGATCAGATTCATTAGAAGTCTTAACCTTGATTTCGCCTGTTTTTAAAAGTAAAACATCTTTAAAATTTCAGAAATCTGTGGCAACTAAGAAAGATTTATTAGCTAAAAATGACATTTTTTTAACTACACACGAAATGAAGCTCATCAGCAATAAAAACAAAGGCAAGGAGATATGTGTACACACATTTTTTTTTTTTTTGGTTATCAGATATACATTAAAAAAATAATAGCAAAAATGCTTCCCTGACTTTTAGAGTTCAAATTGACCATGCTGGACAGATTTTTATAGGGCATATACTTGTTCATGACCCCTAGTGTTAAGAAATTCTGTCTTGTTGGAGAGCTGGTCCCTTGTGGAGCCTGTATCCCTGTTAATAGCTACAAGGTCAATGGAGCTGCTAAACAGTTTGTATTACTGTCAGGGTGGCCATGAGAACACCACCTGCTGCAAGAGGACTTGGCAGCTGGGTCAACAGGCACTGTGGGAATTTATCAACTTAGGGGGCCACTTGCATAAAACTTTGACTGATAAATCGGGGACTCCACTGGCTTACTGGATGAAAGTTACTCTGTTATGTATAAGTTTCTTCAGAATGACAGAGCTGCCTGTGGCCTCCATACACAAAGGACCGGTTTACCCTTATGAAGTGATTTTTTTTCCCTAAAACCAATATTTTAGCATGCTGCATAATGAGGAGTAGGATGAAGTGATTTAAGAAAAAAACCAAACCAAGGGCAGTAAGTGGCTCCCCAAGGGAGGGGGCAGGCGGCAGACTAGGTTTGGATACTGGTCACAGAGGAGTTTGGGGACACAGCATTTCTGAAGAATGACTTTTCCAGCTTGGAATTTGCATTGTTAATTTATAGACCTCTTAAAGGAAAGGGCCCTGTGTCTTGATTGGAAAAGGGCTAAGAAGGTGTTGAAATACAGGAAGAGTCGGTTTAGAGAAGGCAAAGCAAGGCGTGAGGAATAGCTTTGTTTCCACATTCCTGGAGAATTAACCCTGAGAACATCTCACAGTCAGAACAAAGGCACTTTGGTTTAGTCCACCTGAAACAAATTTAGAGTCTTGTGCTCTGTAGAAGGAAAGTTTGGAAGTCACATAACTGTGTCAGAACTTTTAAATTTCCACCACTGCGAGGAGCATTTGATTCCCATCCTTTTAAATTTGTTCATTCATTCATTCATTCATTCATTCATCCGAGTGTGCTCAACGCTCATGCCACAGCCCCTATTTGGAGGTGAACAGCTTTGTGGACTGGGTTCTCTCCCTCTACCTTTTTAAGGTGGGACTTGAACTCAGGGATCAGACTTGTGTTTCAAGTGCCTTTGCCAGTTGAGCCATTTCACACACACTCCTTAAACATCTAATTAGTTCTGGAAAGAGTTAGCAAAGAGCAAGCCGGTAAGAAATTACTTGACTGTCTGAAATTAGGTGGTAAGAACTTTGCCAAGCTACACTGACCTCTGCATCCTAATTTTGGAAGGGAGAGAACCTGAAAGGTTGAGAAAGCACCTGAAAATAATTATGGAATGCAAAGAATGCAACCAAACAAGCCTAGAGATTAGAGTACACTTGAATTATATTATCCAACTCACTTCAGAGTCCCATGTAGTCAAGAGGCAAGAGGCAATGATTATCTCTAAGGTTCTGATGGACCAAGGGGCACAGCACGCTAATAATGCATGCGCTTTTTAATTTCAAGGAAGATAAGATTCAGCATTATTGGTAAAATGAGAGTCACTGCCCAAATCACGTGCCCAGTACATCTATGTCTGTCCCCTGGAACCTCCAAGGGCAGACCACAGGGAGCACTGAGCTGAGAACTAGAGAGTTTGGGAACCCCAAATGGACATTCTCCATTCTGACGTGAGAGGCAACTTTCACAAGTCTGATGATATCCTTGAAGTGTGTTTAGTGTTTTGGCATAAGACAGATTTGTTCCTGATCTGTCTCTCGAGGGAAGGCTTTTCCCTAAATAACAACTTGGGAAACTGGGCCATATTTTATTTCTAATTTTCATTATGGATGATGACTAATGGGGGAGGAGGGGAAGAAATAAGGGTAATGACAGAGAGAGGAACATACAAATATGTGTGTGTAGGAAATGTACCAGGAACTCTGTTATTTTATATACTCCCTTAAAAGTTGATTAATTGAAATTTGATGACCTTTACTTCATTTAAAAGTCCTTCTTTTGAGGGAGCTGTTCCACTGTAAATAATTTAAAACTTATGCAAATGATTCTGCAGTTTACAGTTTTAGACCAAACTGTCCTCACAGATTGCAACAAGATTGCAACCTCATGTGTTTTTGCTAAATTTGACTAAGAGTCACTACATTTTATTTCTACATTCGTTTAGTGTGTGCGTATGTAGAAAAATGTAACATAAATACTGTGGTAAATATATTACTTCTATGATACCTTATATAGAAATATATCAAATTGCAATTTAGTAGTATTCTCTTCCAGAGTCATAGATCAATTGACAAGTGAAAGCTATTTTGAAAATATTCTAAGAAATCTAGGGGATTCTCTAATCAAAAGACAATGAACTTCACTATTCAATATGAGTTAGGTTTTGAAATAACAAGAAATACCCATATATGCATGCATATGAATTTTTAAATTTGATGATTTTTTTCTTCAGTTTTAGAGAACTACCTCTGCTCTGCTTGACCTCTTGAGCATGCCTATGCTAGCGATTAACTTGAGCGCCCCAAATAATTCTGCCTGAGCAGAGGTGTCAGCTCATATAGAACACCAGCCCCTCTTGAGAAAAACATTGCAATAATAACTGCTGGCATTCACATCAAAACAGTAAGAGACTCCCGACAAATGTTTATGAAAACGTTAGCTTTCTTCCACTTAGTTTAATTTAGAACGTGCTGATGCTTCTGTAGGAGGACGGGACTTTGGGATTCTATTCCTTCCCCTACCTCTGCAAAGCAAACGCAGCTCTTAACCCTGGTCCCTCACATGACATGAATCACCAGAACAGGCCCCATAATGAGAAGCCAGGCCTTCAGGTATGTCACTCAGAGACCACCCTACTAGAGGGGGCTCTGAGATCCCAAAGCCAAGGTCACTCATGGCAACCCTGATAATTAGATTCTAATAATAGATTGAAGGTGTAAAACTCACCTCTACTCACCAACAGACTAAACAATCCAGATCAAGAGAGATTTGAGGGGGAGGGGATTCAGTATCCTACTATGGCGAAGCTTCAAAAGCTGATCAGTCTTGACAACATAATGACACAACAGTGGCCATTTTGAAACTAATTGCCCGAGGTCTGGGTGAACCCCCTGAGCCCTCTCTGCAGGCCATTAAAACGCTCTGTTCTGAGCTCACATTAGTTTGGCTAATGTCTGAGTTTCAGCACCCTCCTGAGGGTCTGACAGTTTTGCATCTCTTTGCTTTTCTCCAAGAGGACACTGATTTCACACTACAGAGGGAAACCCTCCTATAATTCCACATATAACAAGCATGTCTCTTTCTGTGAAGTGAGGGCTTCCTGTTCTCAGCGAGCAAAGAACAGTGACCACGTCTCATTGAGTATCCTCTTGGTTGCACAGAGGCCGATGCTAACATGTATTTTTCTCAGGAAAAGAATTTTTTTTTTTGTATAGAAAAGTCAGTCTGTCCAGTTACTAATGCATGGATTTTCCAGGAAAACACACAACTGACAACTTACAAATAGTATTTTAAGAGTTGAACAACGTTGGGCTGGAGAGATAGCTCAGTGGCTAAGAGCACTGGCTGCTCTTCCAGAAGACCTGGGTTCAATTTCTAACACTCAGATGGAAGCTTACAACTGTCTGTAACTTCAAGATCTGACACCTTTATACAGACATACATGCAGGCAAAACACCAATGCACATAAAATAAAAAAATAATAAATTATTTTTTAAAAAAAGAATCGAGCAATGTCAATGCCTTTGGTTAACCTTTCCTATCACTAGAATTGATTCCTACCACTAGAGTTTCTTGACAGAAACTTCAAACACTTTGAGATGGTGTTGGTGAGTAATAAGTCCACGTTAGCTCATCACTTGCTAGTTGTATCTATAAGAATGATTAGGTCTGGTATGAACAACACCCATGAGGCAGCATGTAATTTTAGCAGCTACTGAGAGTTCAGCTCTCCTACTGGAAAAATGATGATTCAGAATGATAGCAGAACTGTGTGCTGACACTGAGATGGGCAGATGGGGAGGGAATAGCAGCAGAAAACATGCACACACACATGCAGTAAGCATGTATCTGTGTATGCATGCTCACATGGATGTAGTAAGTGTGTGTGCATACATGTGTGTGTAAATATGTGTGCAGAGACCAGGTGTTAATACTGAGTATCCTCCTTGCTCTGTCTAGCTAGGTATCCTGCCCTGGGGATTCCCTCTCTACCTTCCAGATGTTGGGTTGTAAACAGTCACCATGCCCACTCCACATTTATGTGCATTCTGAGGATCTGAACTCTTTCCCTAATGCTTTCAAGGTAACATTCTATTTACTATGCCATCAAAATACAGGCTTTAAAGGACAAAACCTTTAAAATCTTCCCTTGACTGAACCAAATAACACAATAGCCCCCTAGCTTTTATTTGCTTGCTTAGAACTGTCTTCATGAGTGCTTAGAGCTCAGGCAGTGTTGGAATGCAACTCAGATGTTCACTGTTAAAATAACAGCTCACTCAGCTGGTGAAAATCACATGAAAGAGACACTATATGCTGGAACAGTCCTCATTTTCTCAAAATTAAAGGTTTTATTGCTTTTCTAACACAAGAGCTGAAACCATTGCCTGCCATGCTAGCGTTCTTTCCTGACTTTTACTGGGAATTTTGGTCCCAAAAGTCCAAGCCAGGTCAGAGAGGATAAGAATGACATGCATGAGCTTTTCAAGTCTTTCAAGGTCAAGTGCATCCTTGTCCTGGGAAGGATAGAATGTTGCCCATTGCAAACTGTGCCTCTTCTGTAACACCTTTGAACTAAGGCAACTGGAGAATGGATATTGGGCAGACTCAAGAGGAAAAAGAAGTTTTACCTTTTTGGGTCTACGATCTTGTAGAGCTTTCCATTGTGAGTCTGGGTCATACTCTTACTGCTTGATAGAATGTAAACCTCTCCTGTTGAAAGAGAAATAATACAGAGAGAATTCATAGCATGGCATACAGCCAAACAACTATCATGACTCTCTATCCATCTTCAGGAAAACTTGATGCTTACAGGTGTGGTGGCACCTCGTAATTCCACCTCTGTGGACCAGATCCACCTCTTCTCTATGCCCAGCCTATTCCTATTCAGGAGGATACTGTTTCTCAACTGGACCATATATATATATATATATATATATATATATATATATATATATATATATATATATCAAACAGCTTCCTCCCTGGGATACTCATCTCTGCTTCTGGTCTGTGTTTACTCTAACCCCAGTGATTCTTTTCAAGAGTAATTTATATAAATTACCTCAACTGGGATCTTCCTGCTTTCTCATGAAGCTGCCTACATTAACCTCTCCGTTCATTCCTTCCCTTTCCCTCCTTTCCATTCCCTTACCCTTCCTCCCCTTTCTTCATTCTTTCCCTTCCTCTTCTATCTTCTTCCTTTCCCTTCTTCCCTTCCCTGGTAAGTAATGCCCGGAAAGGAAACCCAGTGCCTTCTATTCTAGCCAAGCTCTCTACCATTGATGCCCGTCCCTAGACCCAGTTCTTCTGAAAATTAAAGTCTGTCCATGACATCAAAGCTATATTACAGAGCTTATGAAAAAACTCATATATAAAAAAACTTGAAAAAACTCAGATATAAAATGTTTTCCCTCTGGAGCAAGAACAGCCAAATCTCTTTCCTAAGTATTATATCCCAGTGTCTCATGTATGTCCTGTGTGTTTCTGAGAGAGTTGTCTGAGTCCTTTATTAATCTAAGTGAATGGCACGGGATTATTTCTGTTGGTGTCCCATTTTAATGTACAAACAAAGTCAACCTGGGCTTTCATTGCAGAGAGAACACTCTGACTTAGGAAAAAAACTTCTTCTTTCCTTTTTTTATGCCTTAAAACTCATTTCTGAGGCTGAAGGATCTTAGTCTTCGTGGTTTGTTAGGGTGTAGTTAAGAAAAATACCACAAAAGCTACACTGAACTCTGTAATTTTAAACAGTGGACAGTACACAATTTCACTTTATAACTAATCACATTCCAATTTCAACTCCCTTTGCTCGTTAGGCTCTGTACATTTTTTTTTAAGGAGGGAAGTTTTATTTTAGCTCATGATTTGGGGATTGCAATATGTGGTAGCCTGTCTCTGTTACTTGGGATAGTCATCATGGCAGGAATGTATGGCAAAGAAGGACTGTTGCCTTCATAGCAGCCCAGAAGCAGAGATACAGAGAAAAACAAGGTTCCAATACTCCTTTAAGAACACCGAGTTTGGGACTGGAGAGATGGCTCTGAGAGAAGGGCACTTACAGCTTTTGTAGGGGATCTGGGTTCAGTTCCTTGGACACCAAGCATGCAGACAAAACATCATACATACAAAATAAATCTATTTATTTTTAAAGAGCACCAATTTCCTGCAACTGAGGGTCACCTGCTAAAGATGTCACTACCTCCCAGTGGCACCATGGAATGGTGATCAAGCCATTAACAACATAGGCTCCATTCATTGATAAATATACCAAAAATATTGTCACACAGATAGCCAATGAGGTAATTTCTGTTCTATTGGCAAGGATCTCTACACCTCAGATTATCTTGCACATTTTTTTAAATTCTCAAATCATCAAAATAAGTAAACAATAGAGAGTAACTTAGTTTCAGACTCTGCCCTTTGAAAATATATTAAAGGTGAATAGACAGAGAATAAATGTATCATCATAGTACAGGTATAGATAAATACAGGATAAAAGGAACATCATAGAACAGGGATAGATACATAGAGAATGAAAAGATCACCATAGAACAGGGATAGACACGCAGAGGATTAAAGGATCTTCATAGAACATAGTGAAAGTATCAGTAGTTATAAAAAGACTCGCCATTTGGAGCTTAATTTTTTCCCTTATTCTGCTTCTTATTTCTACTTTTTAAATTTTTATATAATCTCTGAAATATAAACAAGGTATAAAGACTCTTTGCAGAAAGGTTACTGGGAAAGAAGGCTTAACTTTACCATCTTGGGACTCTGTGGGAGGTTGCTTTTGCTGTGGGTACATTTTCAACAAATAGAAGAAACTGTGATTCTATAGGACAGAACAAAGTGTTCCACGCAAGAGGTGAAACTGGAACAGTAGACACGGTACCTAATTCATCTTCTCCAAATCCCAAGATGTGACCCGAAAAGTAGCCTCGACAGGAGCTGCTGGCGCCCAGACAGAGCGGCTTTTCTTGCCATTGCTTGGTCACTGGACTTTGCTGGAGGGTTAAGAAATTCCTATAACAAAACATACCACAAAATCCACAATGAGAGTATACCTCCCTTACAGGGCACTCTAAGATGTTTTAGAATAGACATTTCAGTGAAGAATTGTCACACCAAAAACATCACTTCTCTGCAGTGTACAGGAACACTATGAAAGTACCAGATGAAGATAAAATGTGGTTCAGAGGGGCACTAAAAAAAGCCAGGCGTGGTGGCACATGCCTTTAATCCCAGCACTCGGGAGGCAGAGGCAGGCAGATTTCTGAGTTTGAGGCCAGCCTGGTCTACAAAGTGAGTTCCAGGACAGCCAGGGCTAGACAGAGAAACCCTGTCTCGAAAAACCAAAAAAAAAAAAAAAAAAAAAAAATCCAAGAAAGAGAGAGCCCCTCAACATCTACTTTCAGAGAGGATACTTCCCAGGAGACTCTCAACTGCAGGCTGGACTGCATAGGAAGGGATGAGGTAGAGCGCAGGGTTCAGTCTCTGCCTTTTGCAGAAGTGGAGCACATCAGGGATCCTCTTGCCTGAGTGTCAGCAGATCAGGAAAGAACCTCTCCTAATGGGTTTCATCAGCTCCTTATCATCGCCCACCATGAGACCTTGAAAATTTAGGCTAAATTTTTATTTTGTAATATCTACTTATCTAGACATATTGCAAATTGCTGCTCAAGATCCTAAGGTTTGGCATTGCCAAAATTCATTGTCTTCCAGAATAAATAAAAAACAAACAAACAAACAAACAAACAAACCAGCTTTTACAATTTCTTTAAAACAAGTTTGGGAATTAGGGTGAGGATAATGGGAAAAGTCAAAATAAATGGAAAATCCCCCAGAGGACTTAATTGCCTTTAAACATTATCCCAGTTGAAAAGAATCTCATTGGAAGCATCTCTTCAATTAAGCTTCCATATGTGGGGAAACACCAGGAAGTAGTAACGTTTGTGTGTCCAAGGTCTGCCTCTGCAGGATAGACACTTGGATCACTTTTGGTAGTGTGCCAAACAATAGACATGCCATTTGGTCTAAAGACCTGTGGCATTAGGAAACATACCCATTGCGATCTCCGAACACATAGCTTCCGTACAACCTTTCAGATTGACAGCCTCTGTAAACAAATCCACCAACCAAAGGGCCATTACTGAATGGCTTGAATTCAAGAAGAGATGGCTCACTTTCTGGAAAAAAAAATTAGTATTAGAGAAGATGAAACATTTCCAGAAGTAAAAGCAATACAGACCAAGTAGTAGATTTTATAATAACTTAATTCTCTATTGTGTTTCGTAAGGTGAGACATGGATCCTTTTCGGACATACTGATGAGAATAACGAAGCTGTCCAAGTGGCATTGAAGCACCAGCTTAAATGGCATGAAAGCGCTCACCAGGACCTAGCCATTTTAACTGTCAGGATACACCCAGATTCCAACACAATTCAAACCCAAATATTTTAAAGTCATTGTTATTTACTGCAGCACCAAAATACTCTAAAACTTGAGCTTTGAACAAAAAAAAGTTCATAAAAATGGTTCTGCTTACATTTAATAAATCAAACCAGACCTGTCAAATCATATGAAATGTCTAAAAAGTTTTAAAGGTTCACACCATAGTGGAAATAAAGGCATAGCACATAAGAGGTCTTTGAATCCACATTTGCTGTATTCTTCAAATCACTGTCTCTTTAGTGAAGTAGCTCCTTCACTTGAGGCATGATAATGGTTCTGCCTATAGATTTGCAAGGATAACAATGTCTGCTCCAGGCGTCCCTTCGAGCTACATGTTGCAAATTCACCTGACAGTGACTTCTCATGTATTTAATGTCAAATAAGTCACAATCACCAGGCAGTACCTTACGTAAGAACCTTTGTAGCAGTACCGTTATTTTGAAGACCTTGCTCTCCCCACATGACTATGCTAAAGCTTGGAGAAGACAGGTTTTAAATACCCAGCACCAGGACAAAAGATGTAACTGAACGACGAAGGTTGCAAATATTAGAATCAGGCTGCTCCAGTTCATACCTATCCTTTACAGTTCAGTTCAGATTTCTGTCATAAGTAACCTTTCTTTACCTCAGCGGCCCCCTCTGTTCAACGTATCTATAACAGTGTCTGTCACCTACAGCTGGTCTCTGAATGTCTTCACAAGGGGAGCTGTGTGAACTTTGGATGTATTTCAAAATACATAAACGTAAGTCTGTTAATGGTTTTCTCTGGAAGTTCATTTGATTAGTAGAATTTAATTAATTCTCCAGATATAATGAAAATCCATTGAATTAGTTGGTGGCTTGTTTGACTTTTTATCCAAACCATGTTATTCTTTGGTTTGGCTTTTATAAGGTGTATACACACACACACACACACACACACACACACACACACACACACGAGAGAGAGAGAGAGAGAGAGAGAGAGAGAGAGAGAAGCAAATAAAATAACAAATACCACATGAACTAGCCCAGCGGCCTCATTCCTAGTGCTAGGATAAATAGCCCCATTGAATGAGCCAATAGAGGGGGTAATCAATTTAATAATCTCAATCTACTGTGCTTCCTAAGTCATAATAATGCTTAAAATATTGTGGCCTTCAAAAGGGAGTATGTACTACAACTTTGAAAAATACTGAGTGTTTTGGATTTCATTATCCAAACTTTTTGTTTTTAAGTTCTCTGTAAATACTCCAGTAATCATGTTATTAAAAATAATGTTTAAACATTTTATTCCCATGACTTGTTTTTACAAGTCAATTATATTGTTTTCTCTAAAAGAGATCCATTTTAAAATTATTTTTATTAGAAACATTATTTTCCTAATTGCTGAGACTTGAATGTTCAGCAATTTCTTACCTTTAAGGCTTATTTCTGTGTGTATAAAATGTTAAGACAAGTTCTCCTGAATAAAGAGAAATTCTTCACTTTGGGTCTTAGATGAGCAAAATACAGCCTCTGACTTTTGAGACTTTTAAACTATTTGAACCTACAGAGAGCCATTCAATCCACGGGAAAGGTAATTATGCAGAGGAGCCCTCAGGGCGTGGGCTGTTCTTGAACCTTTACAAATGGAGCGATTTACACACTGGCCTGGGCCAGGCCAAGGTCTCTATGCTTTCTCAATGCTCATTATGCAAACGCTTTTTTCTCTAATTAATATACTAAAACCAATCTTTACCTAAAGCACAAGCAGCCAGGTAGGCTTCACTCACCATAATCTCTTCCCTTTATTATCTGTAGGATTCTGGCTGATGACCTGTTTTTCCCGTTGGAATCTGAGCAAAGTATTGTTAAATTGATGTTTATATCAGTGGGATGTCGATCCACGGCACATCTGCATAATAAAGAGGCAAATACTCATTAATTCCTCCCTGGGTCTCTTCCTGACAAGGAAAGGAACGAAGGCTTTGTGGGCTGGCAAGGATCCTATGAGCAATTTAGTTTAGATATTCTTGAAACCACTGAAGGAAACATCCTGACAAGTTTGTTTACTCTATTGAAGCTAATGACCTCGGGAGTGCGTTTCTTAATTCTTCTGGCTATCTTTCTTCTAATGAACGTTCTCACTATCTTAAGAACCTTTGTTTGCCTATTGGTAAGGATTACCTCATGCATAACACATTGGCAGAGTTTGGATCTATGAATCACTGCTACCATCAGCTCATCTGTGCCACATAGTGTATGTCATTTATTAGTCTTAGAACTAGTGTTGTATTTCTTACATGGAAGACTTTAAAAAGTTACATACATCTATTTAGTGTGTGTGTGTGTATAAATCAGTTTTCTTCTTTCTCTCTATCCCTGGCATTGAACTGAGATATTCAGTCTAGTTCTGTGGCAAGAGCCTTTCCTCACTGAGACATCTCACCAGTTACTAGTTCTAAGGGTTCCCTGCTTGTTGCAGTTCAGGAACAGACACACAGCTGCCACATGTATACATGGAGGTCTGTCACCTCTGCCCTGTCCTCACTTTCTCCATACCTAATCTGGAGATCAGAATATCACTGTGGTTCTAATCACACAAGGGTCAAAGATCACTATACTCCTGTTACCTAGTCTAGGCCTAAGAGGCTACAAGATTCCCTGCAGGTTTAAGTGAAGAAGAGGCTGGGGTTGGAGGAAGAATGAAACTAGTGATATGTCTGAACTCCTCAAAAATGTAACAACAACAACAGTGACAACAATATAACCTAATCAAGCAAACAAACAAAAAATTCAAACAGAAAGCAGTGCTACTGACATTTGGGGACCATGTAGTCTTTGTGGCTGGGGTGAAGGAATACCATTCTGTGAATGGGCTCTTGGCAACTTCCCTGGCCTTGATCCATCACATGACAGCAGTGTTACCCTGCTCTTAGCCCCTCATCCCAGTTGTGAAATCCAAAAATATTTCTACACATTGTCAAAGATGCCCTGGAGACAAAAGGCATTCTATTGACCATTGCTTTTTGGACCAACAAAATACATTAACTACTTATAAACCAAATCACTGGGCTATAAAATAAATTTAAAACATTAAAAAATTGAGAGTTGGAGCTTCAGAGACAGAGAGTCACTCAGCAATTACTACAATAAAACAAAACAAAACAAAACAACAACAGAGTGGTCCAAAGAGCCCCGTCACGATGAAGCAGGAGATGGGACAGTTCTACAGCAACAGGGCCTCCACTGTCCTCTCTGACAGTGATTCCTTCAATACAGTGTCTGGCAGGGCTGGAGACACAGACAGTCGTGACTTAATGAGGAGCTTTAGTCCCCACAGGGTGAGAGGATTTCTTATACAACCCTTTCCTTCAAGATAGAGAATCTATGACAAAAAAGAGAAGTTTGACTTGTTTTTGGCAAGAAGCAGCTGACGGTGAAGAAAAGGTCACCTCTTCCCAACATGAGTTGTTGGGGGCTGTGAGTGCCATGCCCTCTCCTGACTTTCAGCTTCTTATGTGCAAAGGGAGCCAGATAGTAAAACGGACCAGCCGAGGCTATGGCGATGCGTACCTGTTGCCACCCGTTTGTCTAAAAGCGACCCAGAATGTATAGCACCAAGCGTAGCTGCTGATGTCACTCAGGGACAACTGGAGGCCATGATGTGCTACTGCTGTCTCACTAATTACTCACTGAAAAAAATCATTCTACTCTGGATGCTGGTAAGTGCAGGTGTGGGGAGGACTATGTGAATGAGCGCGTTGGGCGTGCACCACTAATCTTCATAACTTAGGGTCACATTCACTGTGAACCTATTAGTTAGTCTTGAAACGAAAAAGAAAGATGGTGGGCTAGGAGATGGGTCCATGGGAAGAATGCTTCTTGTGCAAACAGGAGGACTTGAGCTTGATTCCCCATCATCCTCAGGAAAGTCAGCACAACACAAGCCTGTAACCCAGTAAGTTAAGGGGGGTAATAGATAGAACAGAGCTTTCTAACCAGTCACTCTCACTGGAATATCTGGCTTCAGGTTCAGTGAGACTTAAGAAATGAAGGAAAAGAGAAAGCTGGATAATAGAGGGGCGACATCTGACCTCCTCCTTTACTCTACATATGCATACATACCACGCACACAAATAAAAATGAAAAAGGTGCTGTATGGGCATCTATCACACAGTACTACCAAGAGTAGTAGTACCTAGTTTAGTACCATAAGACAAGGTGCTTACAATAGTCAGCTTTATTTATAGCCAGTCATGGTTTCAGTTCTTTTTGTCATCAAGTCTTTCTCTGCCTGAGACTCTCTGGGAAGGAAGCAGAATGCAAACAGATTTTTTTCTTTAGCCCTCAGTTGCCAGAGGAGGCAGGGCTCCGTGGCACAGGCATCTTGCCATGAGTAGGGTCTGGAAAGGGCCTCATCCTGTGTTTTTGCTCTGAGGCTTGGACCCCCAGGAAGGTTGCAAGAACGCTCCGGTGGGAGGGTGGTGACTCAGGCCGCTTCACTTCAAAGTGCTGCTTTGTGGTGTCTGTGCATTCTGAGCTATAGAAATGGAATGTGACAGTTTCCTCCACATCCTGATCCCACCTTAAGTATTCCCTGCTGAACAGATTTTAAGATCTGTGGAGATGCCAAAAAGGAAATGAACTGTGGACTTGGGCTTTGATGGAGCAAAGATGAAGGGCACGAGGGATTATAAAAATAAAAAGTTTGAGAAATATTCACCTTGCACATAGTGAACACTCAATAAACATTAAATAGCAATAATAACTAAGCTAATAAATGAATGAATGTGGCCACATACCCCTCAGTCTGAATGATAGACCAGCTTGGACTTAGTTTTCATCAGAGAATTTCTGTTAAAGTTCCTAGAATTTTTAAAGCGTGCCTGAAATCCTTCACTCTACAGACTTCTAAGTTTTCTGTTCTTTGTAGTTCATTATAGTAAGCAGAAAACAGTAGACATGAATTCCTTTAGAATTTGTAAGTTTCTGAGGTGTGAAAGACATTAACATTTACCTCAACTCCTTGGAAATGAACACTACATCATCTTGCATTAAGGGTAGCGATGGCAGTAAGGACTGCCCAGGTGTGAGGTGTGAAGTACCATTCTTTCTGTGGACTCTTACACAATCCTGACAGAGCTCTTAGAACACACGTGTTACAGCTCGTATTCATGATATGTGGTATCATCTGAATGTCCCCTGCCAGGCTCACATTCTGGAACCCTGATCCCCACTGCAGTCAGTTGTGCAGACAGGACCGCCCTGGTAGATTGCATTGAAAACACTACTCTCACCAATGGATTCCTATTATTATTATGAGAGCGGTTGGTTATCGTAGGAGTGAGTTCGGCATTGGAGGATAAGTTTGGCAACTTTTCTGTCTTCCTCTCTCTCCTTTGCTCTCACCTTCCACCATGAGATGAGGAATCAAGAGAGCTCTCAGCAGATGCTGAGCAGGTGCCAGCATCATGGCCTCAAACTGCCTGGCATCCAGAACTGTGAGCCAAAACCCATCTATTGTTTATAAATCACCTGTATGTGGTATTCTGTTGAAACAGCTTAAAGCAGACCAAATCAACAAGGGAAATAAAATTTAGAGGGTCTAAAGAAAGAAAGCCAAAGGTTATCCAATACTAGTCCTGAAGTTTTCTCTGTGAACTTGAGTTTTTCTTTGTCTAATCTTCTTTAACCTTCTTCACACATGAATGATGGAAAGTGGGCTAATTATTTATAATAGCCAGAAGCTGGAAAGAACCCAGATGTCCCTCAATAGAGGAATGGATACAGAAAATGTGGTACATTTACACAATGGAGTACTACTCAGCTATTAAAAACAATGAATTTATGAAATTCTTGAGTAAATGGATGTATCTGGAGGATATCATTCTGAGTGACGTAACCCAATCACAAAAGAAGTCACTTAATATGCACTCACTGATAAGCGGATATTAGCCCAGAAACCTAGAATACCCGAGATACAATTTCCAAAACACAAGAAAATCAAGAAAGACCAATGCGTGGATACTTCATTCCTCCCTATAATAGGGATTAAAATATCCATGGAAGGAGGTGCAGGGACAAAGTTTGGAGCTAAACGAAAGGATGGACCATCCAGAGAGTGCCCCAACCGGGTGATCCATCACATAATCAGCCACCAAATGCAGACACTACTGCATACACCAGCAGGATATTGCTGAAAGGACCCTGATATAGCTGTCTCCTGGCAGGCTTTGACAGTCCCTGACAAATACAGAAGTGGATGCTCACAATCATCTATAGGGCAGCTAGAGAGAGTACCCAAGAGCTGTAGGGGTCTGCAACCCTATAGATGGAACAATAATATGAACTAATCAGAACCCCCAGAGCTCATGTCTCTAGCTGCATATGTATTAGAAGATGGCCTAGTTGGCCATTATTCGGGAAGAAAGGCCCTTGGTCTAGCAATGTTTATATGCCCCAGTACAGGGGAATGCCAGGGCCAAGTAGTGGGGGTGGGAGGGTAGGGGAGCAGGGCGGGGGGAGGGTATAGGGGACTTTTGGGATAACACTTGAAATGTAAATGAAGAAATTCTCTAATTAAAAAAAAAGAAAGTGGGCTAAATACTTGTTTAGTTAATGGCGGGTATGATTTTAGAGGTTCAAAGGGATACTACCCCTTGCTACTTGGTGGCTGAATATCTTAATTTTCTTCCTAGATCTCAAATTCTGTCTTATTTTGAAAGCAGGGATGAGATAGGCAGATGTCCTCACCTGCCTGGATCATGGAGGCCGTGGGCAAATACTTCTGGGGGCTGGTTGGTGCTGTTGAAGTGAGGGTTACTCCGCGGTATGGAATAAGGCACATTGCACACGTCGGTGTCTACGTCCAGCCTCAGCACAGAGCCTGTGAAGTCACTGAGAGATTGGAAGGGGAGTGAGTTCTTTGCACTCAGGTTGTTTGTCTCACCTGAACACACGGCAAGGTTGCTCTAAGGAGAAAGAAACCATTGCTTCAATTTGACTCAAAATTTCTTGATTTCCAAATTTCATGTGGCAAGAAGTGAGACCAGTAAAAGTTTGGGTACAAGATGTGGGGTGGACAAAGATGTTCATGCTACTTGCTGCTTTCTCTCTCTCTCTCTCTCTCTCTCTCTCTCTCTCTCTCTCTTTTTCTCTCTCTGTGTGTGTGTGTGTGTATGTGAGTGTCTAAGTGTGTGTGTATGTGTTTAATCTGTCCTGTATTGTCTTTGCCAGTCTATGTGTTTTATGTTCCCCAAGACATCAGTTCATTAGACAAAGGGTGGGGCAGCAGCATGGATGGATGGGGGTGGGGAAGCAACTGGGCACAGAGAAGAGATACACAGTGTTTGTGCTGCAAGGCAGCATTTGTAGCAATAATTCTTTTAGGACAAGTTTCAGCATAAAATAACCTTATGTTTAGTCATCAGACATAATTCCCAGTTTTTGGCTCAGACCTTGTGTCCTGGCATTGAAATCACGTTAGTGTCAAAAAGTACTTGCTGGTAAGCAGTCTGTTACCTTAACCCATCCATCTCTTCCATGTCATCCAATGTGATCATACCATCCCCGAGGATGATGTACAAAAAGCCATCGGGACCAAAGAGCAGCTGTCCCCCAAGATGCTTTCGGTGGAGCTCAGCGACTTCTAGAAACACCCTGGCTGTTCTCACATCAACTTGATGGGGATTTTTCCTGCATGACAGAAGGGGGGAGAACACAATGACTTTGCAGTTATGGTATGAATCCACTGGAAAGGAAGAGGTGTACAGTCAGACAATAATACTTGAAATAGAGCTAATCAGGATGACATGAAAAACCCCATTAATCTATGTTTTAGAAACATTGTTGAAGTTTAAATAATAATAAAAAAATACCAAAGACACTATGACACTATTTAATTTTATTTATTTTCTCACAGAGAGAGAGAGAGAGACAGAGACAGAGAGAGAGACAGAGAGAGAGAGAAACAGAAAGAGAGACACAGACAGAAGCACACACACTCACACACACACATACACACAGAGAGACAGAGATACACACACTATGTTTTAAGTCATGGGATTATTCTGCTCTAATTACTGCTAATTAATGGCAATAGCTTGTAAGCAGTCTGTAAAGAGATGAAGAAGAGAAAAGAACACACAAGCTCTGTTCTTCCATGCACATTAGTTAGTGATACCTGGATACTGTGTATTCCACAACCCTAAGAATGTGGTCGTGAGGCCCGATAGCCCACCGTTCCTGGTTGGTGGTATACGACACATACAGCTTTCCATTTTTCTTGTAATTGGGATGGAATGCCAGACTTAGCAGGCCCCTTTCGTCTCCTCCCTGCAGTGAGATGGAAAACACAAAGAATCATGAAGTTAATTATCTTCTTTATTGTGTTTCAACTGGAACCCCGAGAAGAGTTTCTTCTGGGTAAACCTCTTTTCTTTTTTCCTTTGCCTACTGCACAGAAAAGGATTATACAACATTTCTCTATGTGGTATTCTTTAAAGGTTAGAACAGGACAATTGTCCTGTGCAGTTATCTATGCAAGAGACCCTTATGCCACTTTAATCAAGTGATTTGTGCGTGTAATCTTGGGAATTGGGGAGAGCAGTTTAAGCGCTGTGAGAAATTCTTTACTAGGTTACGAGGTTGCTTGTAGTGCATAGGAGACAAATAAAAACGGTTCACAATCAACAGTTACTTCTAATCCAGATCACCCAAAAACCTAAAACCTAGTGCACGCTGCCAGCTCCCACTGTCTTGGCAATATGTTTAGAAAGCAGTTAAATTGCTTGTGTAATGTATAAACCTTTGTTTCACCCGGAGGCATCGACATCAGTTGTCACAACGATGGTGGTCTGTACATCATAGCTAGGTAACAGCGGCTTTGGCCCATCTATGCAGAGAGGAGGTAGTTTTTACATGCATCCTTAACTCTGTAGAGAGTAGAAGCATGAAGAGCTGGGAGAAGATTGAAAGGCCAGGACCAGAATGGGGGTAGGGAAACACTAGGAAGAAAAGGCGATGCTAAGAAAGAAAAGAAAAATCTCAAACAACTCTTTTGTTATTATATGAACGTCAAGGACTGTATATGTTAGACATGCCAAATGCTAAAGCAATTAAAATATCATCATGTTCTGAAATAGAAAGGTACTTTATCTTCGTTTTCTGCTAATTCAGCTTGTGGAAATTCAATATGGTCCTAGCATTTGCTTTGTCCCACAAGTAGTCTAGGAATGTCTATCTTGGAATCAAAGTGACTGAAATTATCTAGATCAGAAACTTAAATCCATGTTCTAGGAAATGAGTGAACATTTTTCTTTGCTGTCTGGTAAGTCACCCACAGTGGTGACATCCTTTGTCAGACACTGAATTCTACAACCTTTCATCCTTTACTTATGCCTGTAACTCACATCTGCTTTGGCAAAATACAGTGAGAAATTAACTTCTGATGTGTTAAATGGGGAAAACCCTACAAAGCCAGAACCCCATTGTGGACCCTGGTCAGTAATGGTCGACTGTCATATTGGGTCCCACTATGCAGCATTGTCAGCAGCACCGAACAGCAGTGGGTGCCACTTCTGTGCTCCATCAGTCTGAGAATGTAAAGTTTTAGGAATGAACGTTCATTTCAATAAACCTTGTTTGCTTTGTTTCATGGCTCTGAGATAAATTTGCATGGTTACATAGCATTCAAAGTAGAAATATTCAGAATCTGAGAGGTACATTAATTATACACTGGCTGGAAATGCCCAAGACCTACTGAATCATTTATCCAAGCGTTAACCTTTTCACACATCACCATATGCCTGGTTTTAACTTTAATCATTAAAGTCAGATGCTAAAGTCTATGATTTATGAATGAGCCTCTGCTTTGTGTGGATTATTTTGTGATAATGGTTTTAATACAGTCTCGATGCTGGTGTTTTCCTGTTCTCATCACTGGAGATAAATATCGTTTGGCTGTCTTAAGGCAGGCACATCAGAAGCTGAGATGTATAACCAAAATTTGAATGTACAGTGTCCGCACATTTCAGCCACATTGACAGATTGCATGAGGAGGCCCACAGGTAGAATTTTGACCATGATTAATTATCCTCCCCGTACACTCTTCTCTAACTCTGTGGGACAAGCTCAGTGATGCAGGCAGGTGTGCTTTGCCGATGGCTGTGGTCACCGTGGAAAGCCATAAGCTGAAAGCACTTCTCTGTATTCTCTAGTCAAATAGTCAGAACTATGGCCTGAGGAGGAGCACACCATGGCTCAGAGAAATAGCATTTACACGTCATCGGTGGCCAGATGGAACTTAGCTACAGACACATCTACAAGCAGGAGGGGGCATTTGTTCATGTTAGAAACACATGGCTCACACCTATGAATCTAGGAGCATCACAGACATTTACTAAAGTGCCAAATTCAGAAAACAAGTGAGTTTTGAACGAAATAGATAATACAATCTTAAAAAGTCAAGATTTTCAATTTTTTTTTCAAATTACATGATTGACATTTGATTAATTTAGGATGTAGGATCTGCTCTTTTCAAATCACCTTCTGGGTGTAAAGCTGTGTTTTGATTGGTTTGAAAACTTGACTATTTAAATCATTTCCAACAAAAAACTTTTCTTGACTAAATTTGTGAGAAAAGTTCCATGTGTTATATAGATATCATGGCTGCCTCTAATAACCAGCTAACAACCAGCTAAGGCTCAGAGATTAGGAAGGTCTGCTAACTCTCCTACAGAACCAAGAGATGAAAAATATTTTCAGTGAAAAATATCAGTGACAGGTGATTCACCTAAATTAGCTTTCACAGTGATGGTGTCTACTTAATTAAAATATGTTATGAGCAAATGAAAACCTGCCTTTGATGTCTAGATCATTTTTTAAGGTCTACATGAAGAAACATGCTGATTGGCATGGAAGGGTGACTTCATGACTGGGTCAGGAGCCTTATTACAATGATGCTATCAGATACTTAAGGCCTCTGGTCCCCTAATGTTAAGTAACCCCCGGTGTTACTTTAAGTAAGATCACGGTTGTGTGTTAGGGTTAAAGGCTGGCATCTCAAGCTGCCTGCCTGCTTTTCATCCCTTCTTCATCCCTCCCAATACCACAGAAGCCGGGACAGCTCCACACCAACCACAAGATACTCAAAAGAGGATTATTGAATGATCTAAAAACAGTGATCTTAAACCACTTGGAATCTTGAGATCGACCTATGTTTCAGAGGAACAGTCAGAAAAGCTTCTCCAGGAATTTTTAATAGCAAGCCAACTAACTGCCATTCAGTTCTTGGGAGCAGCCTCACAGGGTACACACCACAGAATATGAGATTAACGTCTTCTAACTAAGTCCTGAAGGCTTTAATGGACCAGATCTCCCTTACAATGCTGGGATAAACTCTATCCTACTGAGCAGGTCAAAGTTCTGGCCAATTGTGAAAGAATATTCTTCTTTGTATAACAAGAAATGTCCATTTGAGAAAGAGAAGTAACCATAAGATGATTATAACAGAAAATACATTTTTTTTCTCTTTATGGGAAAATTTGAGGTATTTGTCTTTCACTCTGATACTTTTAAAAGAAAACGGTCTATATATTTTTTTTAATTTTTGTATTTATCTTTATGTGTATGGGTGTATTGTCTGCATGTCTGTCTGTCTGTCTGTCTGTCTGTCTGTAGGTGTATCATGTGCATTCCTAGTGCCCCTCAGATGTCAGAAGAAGGTATTAAAGCCCAAGGAACCGGGTTAGGGTTGTCCTTGACCTGTGGGTGCTGGGGACAAAGCCCAGGTCTTGTGCAAGAGCAGTAAGTGCTATCTGCTGAGCTACCTCACCGATCCTCTTTCTCTACTTTCAATATGGGTTAAACTTAATTTATTCTGAGTTTTTATTCCTCTTTCATTTGTTCCATCTCCTTTGTGGAATGCTGACTTGAGTAGTTTACAAAGGGGCAGCATGGGACCGGAAGCACCACTGCTCTTGTGAATGGAGAAGCATGGACCACTACTCTTATTTACAGTTTTCCTTAGTGTTCTTGTTCACGCCTGACTTCAGGTGCAGACTTCCTTGTGCGGCAATCCTTTCTGTCTAACGTACTCCCAGTGTCTAGGGATTAGCAGCAACTAGGGTATCTTTGAAGCAGGTGGTTATGCATGGGTATTTTAATCTAGTTTTTCAAAAAGGCTATTACAGACAGGTGTGGTTGCATATGCCTGTATCTCCAGCACTTGCAAGGTGGAGGCAGAAGTATGGGGAATTCAAGGCCAGCTGTCTGTTACATAATGAGTTTGAGACCAGCTTGGGCTACTTGTTTGCAAACAAAACAAAAACCAGAAAAAGGGACCCTGAGCATATATTCCTTACTTTTTTTAGGAAGACTTCACCACCTATAACATGACCCCGTGGCACTCAGCAATGAAGAAGCATATATAGTCGTATAATCAAATTATTGCTGCATTGACCATGAAAAATTAACATTAATTAAGCAGTTGTTTCTTAAGAACCTAGGAGGTATCAGGTTTTGCTTGGCAGGGAGGATAAGAACGCCAGGTGCTCCAGAAGCAGACACCATTGTGATTTTTAGGGGTTTTGTTCCTGCCACACTCCTCTAAGATGCTGCTGTTTTTGAGTGGTTAAGCAACGCCGCATCGTTAGAAATGGGCATTTCCAAATAACAGGAGTTGCAAAGAGAAGAGAAATATTTGGGCTATCATTTCACCAAAGGTTTATTTGTGTGAATATCTGAATTTTTCCAGGTACACAGATTTAGTAACTCCAAGACTTAGTAACGAAAAGGAAAAGCTTGGCTTCCTAGCAGCTAAATTACTTGAAGAATTAGGCAAGTTTCTACAGACAGTAAGGCCATTCTCTTACATGACACCAGGGCACAGGTAGGAGGGACAGCCTCAGGTAAAACAGTTGTTCACTTAATCCCAAAGGAATCTCTGAGACTTAAGAGCAGAATAGGATAGTGGCATCTTTAATCGTTTCTAAGTCACATGTCTGTCCTGTCACATGTCTGTCCTGTCAGACTGACTTTCTCATGTCCTCTGTCAGCCATCACCCCTTGTCTGAGTTTTTCTGGCACACAGAATGAGAGGGAGAAGAGGGCTAGCTGACTTGGCAACTAATATGACTCCTTCATGTAAAAACCTTTGCTTTCTGTGACTCTAGAATATTCTGTTATCCAGAAATGAGAAAACATGTAGCTTTTTAAAATTGTCATTGCAAACACAATACCAGATTATATCTTTACAAAGATCATGGCTGGAAGCAGACACATTTATGATCTTGGTCTGTAAATTAAGATTCCACAAGGGCCTTGAGGGTTAGAATAAATGTCAGCAAACCTGCCTTCTTTACTGGAATCTCCAGGGGATAAGGTTTTCTTTTCCTTTTAACCCGTTTCCAATTTTAGCAGCCTCTTACATTCTTTAGTCCATGTGTTCTTCCTTCTATCTTCAAAGACAGCAATAGCAGGCTGAATTCTCTACTCACACCAATCCAGTCCACCCAACCCTGTTTTCTGCTTTCAGAAATTTGTGAATACTGTGAGCCTGCCCAGATAACCCAGGATAGACTCCCTATCTGTGTGTAGTTTAGCATTCTTAATTCCTTTGTACTTTTCATGAGGACATATTTTGGTCAGGGACAAACCACAAGAATCATTTACTCTGCCTTTAAAGATGGGATCCCAAGCATTTAAAACTTGAGTCTTTTTGCTGGAGCTTATCTGCAGTCACCAGAAGGCACAGAAGGAAAGCCCGGCATGGCACACCTGCTAATTTAGCTGCCAGCATAGAAATTGATAGGATAAAGTGCAGAGAGGGTGGGGTACCTTTGGTGGCTGTACAAGGTGTGTGCTGCTGAAAAATTATGCCATGCGATAGGTCTAGTGTAAAAGGTTATGGAGAGCAGAAAGCCATCAGTGTGGGGACATGAGATAGAGATACATACACAGAGATAGAGATATATAGAGAGAGATAGGGAGAGAGAAAGGGAGGGAAGGAGGAAGGGAGAGAGGGAAAGAAGGAGGGAGGGAGGGAGGGAAGGAGGGAAGGAGGGAGGGAAGTGTGACGGGGTTGGGGGCCCTTTAATGGGCAGCACACCTGGTGCACCTGGCTGCAGGTGGTGGCATAGCTGCTTGCTTGCTGCTAGGGAACAGGCCAGTGAGGACACCTGATTGCTAATAGGAACAATCCTAATGATTTCAGGATGAGTGGCAGCTCCCATCAGAAGTGAGGGTGAAAGAGGAGAAGACAGTTGTGTAAAATGCATTTACCAAATATGGAAAGCATGGCTGACGGGGAATCTCGGCATTTCAAGCTAAGACTGTGTTTTTATTTTAAACTGTGTTCTATATTATTTTTCTTTGCTTGCTGTTTTGAAATATACTGTAGGGCACTTTTTTTCTCACTTTCTGGAAAAGGTAAGAAACATTGCTTTTTTAGCAGTTCTAAAAGTGTAATTTAATCTCTGAAGAAGAGCCAGGCCTGTGGGGATCCTGAGAGAACTTATGGGAAGGAATACATGCATAATAAAAGGTACGGTTTGTCTTTGTCTCTAGTTCCTGGCCCAGAGTCCAGAAAACCCTTGGAATTTCCTGAGTGATAGGAATATCTTTTTATTTATAAAACACCCTTTCAACTACACCTGAGCTGATGCTATTGGGTTGAGTATTGATGGCCCCTTAGATAGGTCAGGAGTGGAATTAGCAGCCTGAGAAGCCAACCCTGTGACCAGAGAATTGAAACCTCTAGCTCTCCCCTCCCCTCAGTCTGAGAGGAGTTGTTGACTAAGATCAATCACCAACGGCCAACAATTTCTGTCCATGTAATAAAATCTCCATTAAAAACTCTTGGGCTTTGGAGCTAGTTCAATGGGCAAAGTGTGAGGACCTGAGTTCAAACACACAGAGCCCATGTAATCCCTGCACCACTACTGCTGAGGAAAGAGAGACAGGAGACTCCCCATGTGCTGAGGAAAGAGAGACAGGAGACTCCCCATGTGCTGAGGAAAGAGAGACAGGAGACTCCCCATGTGCTTACAGGCCAGCACACAATAAGAAGGTAGGCGCCGGCAGGGACTCACACCTGTGGCTGTCCTGTGTCTTCTACATGCACAACTGCCCACATTCACATATCCCCTCATAAACATACAATTTAAAGAAAAAGAAAGCATCCTAAATGGTGGACTCAAGTGAGGTTGGTGCTTCCATGGAGGGCTAGGTCATCCATAGAGCCACTACTCGCTGGGATTTTCAGCTTCACAGCTACTTACTCTATAGTAATGTTTCTTTTACATTTCATACCAATAGGGATGAATGCATATTTAGATATTTAAATTTTATAATCATAATACTTTATGTACCTGTGTCTGTGATTTATTTTATGTTAAACTTATACTTGTCAAGTGGAATTAAAGTATGCTTATATTTCCATGTCTTCTCTAGGTTTCATTTGATACAGGAGAGCCTCTTGAAAAATGGATTCACTGGATCCTAACCAGGCTCAAACAGTGATATTCAGTTGTAGTACCTCAAAAGTGCCAGAAGAATTTGTTATATTGGGTAATGGCCTGAACACAAAGAGCTCTTTGGTTCAATGTATTTCACATGATAATAATTTTGAGATATTCTAAAGTTCAGTTTGCTAAAACATCTCCAAATGATGAAAGGGTTCAATACAATTAAATGGTTTGAAAGATAGCTTGTTTGTAATGATAAAGGAACGAAACAATAAATTTACAAAAAAGTATCACCTTTTCCTAGAAACAGGACCACATATTTTCCCATAGAAAGATTTTAGAATTGCCAGTGCCATTTAGAGAAAGTAAAACTTTCTTCCGTGCTTTTAGCTTAATAAAAATAAAAATAAATAAAAGTATAAGCCATTTCATGGGATTAAAAAGTACGGCAAAGTGAGAATTGTTTTGAAAGAGAAAAAAGCATTACAGTTCACTAAATTATTCTGGTATGACCTACCGGCTCAGTACAGTTTTGTGAAGTATTTTTGGATGAGGTGTAGCTTGGTGTTTAAACATACATTTCATGTGCACAAAAGACTCTGTGTGCAACACAAACACACACACACACACACACACACACAATTTTTAAGATAACTGTAAAAGGGTGAAATATTGATTAATTACATTGTTAAACACAACTGAATGTCAGTTATGTAAAACAGGAATTAGAACAATTCTCCCCGAGGCTGGAAATTTCTTGAAGGTGTGCCCTCACCACCCTGGGAAGGCATGTCATAACAGTAGCCTGCGCTGGGCCCTTACGGTGTTCCAGAGACTGCACTGAGGAATTTTTGAGTGCTGGTTTCAACTCTGCAGCAATTTCAGGGTTTAGTACTATGTCACTATTACTATTGTTTTTTTGGAGAAAGGATTAATGAATTTGTCCAGAAGGCATAATTAAAAATGGCAAGGCAGGGCTCATCTGTGATGGGAGTAGAACATATGTCACAGTCTGGGACCAACTATTTCCTAAAACACAGGACTAGCTCTCCTCCTCCTCCTCATTCACTGCTCTGGAACTGAAATGTTTTTCCAATAGTCAGGCTTACCTTTCAGAAGTCCTATAGAGGAAAAGGGTAAACTCCGTATCTTAGTTATTTTACCTACTAGGTATTAGTTTAACTTAAATAATGCAGTTATTTTTTTAACGTACAAGTCATGTATATGCCTAGTTATCTTTTAAAGAATTTTTCCCTCTGGGAAAATAGTAATTTATTTTTTAAACACATATTTTCAAAAGTCCAAAGAAGAGGAAGCTGGAATATCAGCTTTGTCAAGGTAGAAGAAACAAGCAAGGCATTTACATGGAGAAAAAAATTGTCTACTTGGATATAATTAAATATGAAATGTATTTATGTTGCTTCTTGATTTTATAAGACTGTAGGAGCTTAAACATTGATGCAGACAGCAGAAGGCACAGGCAGGTTTACCTGAAATTCTGCTGTGTTTACTAGCTCCTCCACAGCATCAAGTTACAAAAAACCCTAAGTTTCATTGACACCTCCCCCAAAAAACCTGTCATTTTTTGTTGTTGTTGTCTTTAACAAGAGAGTGTTGTGCTGATAAAGGGACTATCAGAGACACAAACAGCTCCTCACATGCCAATTTCTGTAGTGTGATAAATAATCTCACCAAAGCCAAGTGAAAATTGTCTGTTTGATGCCATGGCTGTGGTGATGTGGAGAGATGGAGGCAGTCAGCTCTTGAGAGCCAGTGTCAGGGTATCACCGTGGAACATTCCAGGGCTCACACTCACCTGCCCTCTACCATTACAGCAGTCTTTCCATTATTCTCTTGTTTCAAATCCAATTCATCCATTGTTTCATCAACTTTTCTATGAATTAACTAGAAGTTTAAAATGTTCATATCAACAACACAGTAAACATGAGGAAAGAAATGTGTCTTCCTGATTTTTTTAGATGGAACCTTCACAAGAACTAGTTATACTTCCTCCCTTCAATCTTATGGTAAAATTTGTTTGGTCATTTAATGGGGTCTAGAACTTCATATATTCTTCATGTTCTCTTTGGGACTAGCCACCTAAGAGTACTTAGAGTCTCAAGAAAGATAAAGAAGACCTAACCATTGAGTCCAAAGCAATACTTGAACTGAGTACCGAAAAGGCAGGTGCAGAAAAGGAGACTCCACAGCAATTCATCTTCCATAAGATGAGAAAATTTGCAGATGGGAATGCGATTTTGAAGTGAGGACTGTGAAACCCTCCATTTTAATCCCATGAGAAACATGTGCTACTGGAAGGAGTCTTACGTTGCTCTCAGCTAGCAAAGGGGTGTCTGGACTTCACAAAACTGCAGGCAAGGAAAGACAGGGATTTCTGTCTCATTCAGAAGCAGGCTTCCCACATGCTTTTTATAAACCCATGCCACTCTTCTCGGGAGATGTGGGTGCTGTGTGTTACCAGCACTTTATTAATGATTTGCTAGAGTATATACTAGGTCATCGTAGGAATTTGAGTTTTTAAAACATAATGTCAGTTAAGAGTAGTATATATTCCGAAGTTAAACATAAAGCAATTTATTTAGTAAACAAAGACAAGATTTGGAGTAACAAATCAATCTCCAAATTGGTGCAATCTCTGGGAACATTGATAGCAAATCTCAGAGGGTGACCTCTATGTTATGAATAAGTCCTCCATAGAGGGTGCTTCCAAGATTTGTGAATTTAAAAATGGGGCACAGAGCTAGACAGAGAATTCTCAGCAAAGAAATCATGAATGGCTGAGAAGCATCTAAAAAAATGTTCAATGCCCTTAGTCATCAGGGAAAAGCAAATCAAAACAACTCTGAGGTTCCATCTTGCACCCTTCAGAATAAAAAATTCAAGGGACAGCACATGCTGGTGAGGTTTGGAACAAGGGGAACACTCCTCCACTGCTGATGGGAATGCAAACTTGTATAATCACTCTGGAAATTAATTTGGTGGTTTCTCAGAAAACTGGAAATATTTCTACCTCAAGACCTAGCTATAGCACTCCTGGTCATATACCCAAAAGATGCTCCAACATCACACAAGGACACTTGCTCAACTATATTTATAGCAGCTTTATTAGTAATAGTCAGAAACTGGAAATAACCCAGATGTCCCTCAACTGAAGAATGGATAAAGAAAATGTGGTTCATTTACACAATGGAATACTACTCAGCCATTAAAAACAAGGTTACCATGAATTTCTCAGGCAAATGCATGGAACTAGAAAATATCATCCTGAGTGAGGTAACCCAGACCCAAAAGGACATGCATGGTATGCACTCACTTAATTATAAGTGTATATTAGCCACAAAGTACAGGTTAACCATGCTATAATCAGCAGTCCTAAAGAAGCCAAATAACAAGGAGGACCCAAGAAATGGTTGAATCTTTCTCAGAAGAGGAAACAAAATAGATATCTGAGGTCTACGGAAAGAGGGTACTGAGGGGAGAGGGGATGGGGAGCAATTAGGGAGAACAGGGGAGAGAGAAGGGAAAATAGAGGCAGTGTGGGGCAAGCAATCTCTAGGAGGTCCCAGAGGGCTGGGCAGAGGCCCCAGGGGGTATATAGGGGTGACTCTAGCTGAGACTCCTAGGAGTGGGGGATATGGATCTGGAAGTGGCTACTTCCTCTAGCCAGGCAGGACTCCAAGTGGAAATATAAGGACAGTAACTCACCCACAAAAACTTGGACCCAAAATGTGTCCTGTCTACAAGATGCACAGAGATAAAGATGGAGCAGAGACTGTGGGAATGGGCAACCAATGACTGCTCCAAATTGAGATCCATCCTAGGCAAGAACTAATTTCTGACGCTATTAATGATACTCAGTAATGCCTGTTGACAGGAACCTAGTATAACGCTATTAATGATACTCAGTAATGCTTGTAGACAGCAGCCTAGCATAACTGTGAGGCTCCATCCAGCAGCCAATGGAAGGAGATGCAGAGACCCACAGTCAAACATTAGATGGAGCTTGGGGAGTCTTACTGAAGAGTTGGCAGAAGGACTTAGGGACTTGAAGAGGACAGGAACTCTATAAGAAGACCAATAGAGTTAACTAACCTGGACCCTTGGGGGAGCACTGAGCCCAAATCACCAACCAAAGAGTGAACTAGAGCTGTTCCTAGACCCCCTGCACATATGTAGCAGATGAGCAGCTTGGTCTTCATGCAGGTCTCCCATCAACTGGAACAGGGGTCATCCCCGAGCCTGCTGCCTGCATGCATGGATTCCATTCCCTGAAATGATCTGCCTTGTCTGGCCTCCCTGGGAGAGGATGCACCTATTCCTGAAGCAACTTGATGTGCAGGGCAGTTGGGGGTGAGGAGGTTAACACCCCAAGGCAGGGTTCCCCTTTGAAAATGAGAAAGGGAGGGTGGAATGAGGGAAGGATCTCTGTGTGGGCCATACTAGGAGGAGAAGAGGGGAGCTGATACTGGGATATAAAATGAATGAATGAAGAAAGAAAGAAAGAAAGAAAGAAAGAAAGAAAGAAAGAAAGAAAGAAAGAAAGAGAAAGAAGGAAAGGAAGGAAGGAAGAAAGGAGGGAAGGAAGGAAGGAAGGAAGGAAGGAAGGAAGGAAGGAAGGAAGGAAGGAAGGAAGGAAGGTCTTCCACAAAGGATGCTTCCACGATTGATGATGAAACAACATGCAGTGGAATACGGCTCTGAAAATTATTTTAGAGCAATGCTGACTAACATAGCACATGCTTATTTAAACTCCAAACTTACTAACTTTAGATCCAAAGTTAATCTGGTAAGAACCTATCAATTTAAAAATACAGGACAAACTTTGCTTATAAATAATTCCTTTGAGACAAAGGAAAAAATTTAGAAAACACTTTAACTTCTTAAGACTTTCTTATAATTCTATGCATTTGTTATCTATCGTCTACCTATCTATCATCTATCTGTCTGTCTATCTATCTATCTATCTATCTATCTATCTATCTATCTATCTATCTATCATTATTTATTTAAGGCAGACTTTCACCATTTACCCCAGAGGGACTTGTACCTTGCTATGTACTCCCTAAGATCCTTGCCCTCATGACACTGATGCCTGTTTTCCAAGGGCTGAGGGAGCAAACAAGCCCAAATTCAAGTTTATTTTACTTCCTGGGTGAACTGTCAGTATATTGTCTTAATACTTGAAAATAGTTTTTTTTAAAATCTTTGAAAGTCTATAATGAAGACAAACTTTTAATGAGTTCATAAGAATCAGGACTGTACTTTTATAAGGATAAACATAATTTTTATGAATTATTTGCAATATTAGATTTTTATAGTGAAAACAAATGAAATAAGATGAGCCCTAAGGTTTCATGCTCCTCTGGAATCTCATGGCACTTAGTCTGACTATTGGGTTTTAAACATTAGACGCAGGACTATAAAATATATTCCTTTCATAGTTCCATGTGATTTATATCTCTGTAGTTGGAAAAATAATTTTTTTTCCTGCCAGAAAAGAAGAAATTTAGGGCTTTTTCAATAAAGGCAAAAAGAAAACCATAAACAATATAAAAGATAAATGCTTCACTCTAGCAAAACGTATAAACTTGCTTTTAATGAATTTGACTTTCTGGTTTTATAAAGTTTGCTTTTTATGATGTGTGGCTAAGACAGTGATTATGCGGCTAAAACCATTATCTTCACATCGTTCCCTAGGAATCTACGGCTGGCGCATTCGACTTCCCCAGTCGTGTCTCAGGGCGTGCTTCCTCCTCGGACTCCACATAAGAGCTCCAACTGACTTCCATGAGCATAAAAATTGAGCAATTAAATAAGATTTTTGCTTTGAAAGGGAACCATGAAAGAAAAAAACCCAACCAACCCTAACAGCTTAGACCACCAAGGAACACTAATAAATTTAAGGAAATATGAGGTTCCCTTCATGTGACCTCTCTTGAGAAGTTATATAATAGATTGCTGGAACTTCAAGGTCACATAAAAATTATGGCACTTTAAAAATTATTTTCTGAGTTAGAGTTTGAATGAATATGATTTATGTGTCAATTAAACTTGCAAGTCAAGTTACCAAAGTAGCAAAATCTAGTTGCTTGGCTCTTTGATATCATCATGAAGCACCACTTATAACATGATTATAGCATGATTAAAGTCCTGCGCTCTAGCCACACCAACTGAAGGACAAAAGACAATATCCATTCTCATATAAAATCACTTTTACCACAAAAAAGCAGTCATAATAATTAGACAAAACACTTGTTGTGCCTCATATATCTAAACTGAGCAAATGTGGTTGGTATTTTATATCTTACATACTTATATTGTCTTCCCCTCCTCCTCCTCTTCCTCCTCCTCTTCCTCCTCCTCTTCCTCCTCCTCTTCCTTCTCCTCCTCTTCTTCCTCCTCCCCCTCTTCCTCCTCCTCCTCTTCTTCCTCCTCTTCCTCCTCCTTCTCTTCTTCTTTCTCCTCCTCTCCTCCTCCTCCTCCTTGTCCTCCTTCTTCCACAATCTCTCTGTGAAGCCCAGGCTAAACTCAAACTTGGGCTCCTTCTATTTCAGACATACACACATCAACCCTAGCTTAGTATTTATGTATTTATACTAATTTTAGATGAAAGTAATGAGTATTTGTGAATAAATACATCTTTAGTAGAAGTGTGGAACTGGTATGTATGTTAATTTGGATAAAGTCTAGACTAAAGACTATTAAATCAAAATAGGATTTATTAAGAAAGACTAAAGGGGGCTTGGATGCCATTATTATTATTATTAATTATTATTATTATTATTAATTATTATCATTATTTCATGCATGTGCACATGTATCTGGTGGGAAGAGAGATGAAGGGAGACACAAGTGGGCATGTCATACTGTGCATGTGGAGGTCAGAGGACAAGTTTTCGGAACTGGCTCTCTCCTTTGCCATTGTTCCATGGGTTCTGGGGATTGAACTCGGGCCACCAGACTTTGTTAGTGAGCTCTTGTACTCATCAAGCCCTTGAATTTTATAAGTTCTCTAAAGAAACAATGTGAGGAGCAGAGAGCCTTTGGCAGAGGAGAGGAGAGCTGTTCTCCTTTTCCATGAGAGGTGCTGATCCCCATCCTTTCTCAAAAGAATCTTCACTTTAGATCACTAGGGACAATGGAAGTTGGGGCCAAAGGACCAATGTACAGTGTTTCTTCATGTTTAAATCATGTGAGACCGTGCTCTCAATGAACCAAAGTAAGAATTAGTAAAAGGCAAGCAATGATTTCTAGCGTGTTCATAAACATATCAGGCAACCTGGGCAAAAATGAGGAAAATGAACGCTGCCCGTTCTAATTCCCAGAATTCCATAGGGAAGGAGAAGAGTTTCTGGCACTAAACCACAGCACAGAGACAGTGTACCTTTTCCTATCAGGCAGCATCTAATCTTGAATACCTAAGGCCTCATTCACATTTATCACTCTCAGAGCTGGGAGTCCAGCACATCCCTCAGTCACTTGCATGATAAGGTAAGCCAGTTACTCTGCAGCCTGGGGCACCAAATCCTATTCATTCCCATTGCCACACTGAAGAGCATGAACTCAGAGTTCTTAAGTCTACCATAGGGTTCCCACTATGAGCCTTTGATTGGTGGAGTTCTTAGAACTCCTGTGTTTGCAGTGTACAAGGGTCTCTGCTACCTTGTGGTCACTATGAGGTAGTTCACAGAAAAATCAAGGAATAGCTTTGACACATTCTTGGTGCTCAGGACAAGTCTATAGTATTCTCTATGCCACGGCCTGCACTAATATGTTGGAAAGCCATGTTTTAAGGAAAGATGGTTACAAACAAATTTGTAATTAGTGTTTAGGGAGAATTATGTAAGAAAATTATAGCGTATTGTGGGAAAGGGTATTGAGGTTAGGGTTCAACTTATCAATGGGCTTAGGGAAGGTCTGCCTGGACTGTGCTGAGACTTTGAGGTGAGGTGTCCATAGAAGAGCAAGCCCAGTCTGTCCTAGAGAGGTACCCATTGGAACTGGACTAAGACAACAGTCTTACCCATCTGTGAGCTGTGAACCCTTACCATTGTTTGGAAAGAGAGGAAAGAAAATGGGCAGAAACATGTGTATCCCCTGCCATTGCTGCTGGGTTGCAGTAATCTTAGGGCTCTGAGGCTGTGTGAACACAGTGGAAAGAACGTGAGTTCCAGCAGAGGTTCACTGGCTTAACCCTTGTCTATGGCTTGCAGGCAGTTTGACTCCGTAGCAATAACCCATCCCTGAACATCTTCCCCTATTGCATAGGCATTGAAACCTCTTTTCACAAGGCACCCATCCTACAGCGAAGAACAGAGAAAACAGATGTTGAAGCTTCTAGCATTCAGTGAGCATGCTTGTCAGTGCTAGCCAATCAGCTTTCTTCCTCTGGTGTGGGATGGGTTTGTCTGTGACTGTGACAGGGGGCAAACAGGAGGGTTACCCTTAACTACATATGGGACTGAAAGTTCATAAGGATGAATAACAGCATTCATCACTGAATTATTTTGTCAGTGTAGCCACCATAAACAATGTAAGATGACATTGGAAGGAAGTTTATTTTTTTTTCTATTGTATATTGGCAATGTTTCCCTTACCACAACAGAAGGGAGAGTACCATGCAGGGATTCTTGAGGGACCTCAAGTATACCATGAAACATTGTTTTGAGTGTCAATGTACATCATTTCAGAATGGTATATAAGCAGAACAATGGCTTAAGATAGAATCGACCTTATTAATTCTGGGGAGACAACATCTGTTGCTGTGGAGGTGGCTCGGACAGAGGAAGATGTTTTCTTCAAATCAAGCAATTTTACAATAGACATCTAAATAGATGTAATAAAAGCATTGTAGTGAGAGTGGAGGGCAAGCTGTCCTTGGGTTGTGTGAGTTTTTACACTGGTCAGCCATATCTGACGGTGCTAGGGGGGAACTGCTCCATCCTTCACGCTGATCTGCAAAAACCATTATTTTACTCTATGTTCTTAAAATAAAAAACGACACAACGTTTTGACTCGTTATCTACAAAAGAAGACCAAATAATTCCTCAGCAAATACAAGAGGATTCTCTAAATGGTTCTAGTTTTCTTTTTTCCCCAGCCTCAACTTTGAGCATATTACCTCAGGTTTGTGTGTTTCCAGATAGAGTCAAATCGGCACCCTGTCAGTTTTAACACTAGTGCCTTTGGGTTGATTCTTCCTTCTGAGTGGAGGAAGGCCTTCCCTCTTGGTGGCAGTTCCTCTGGAAGAATTTGAAGGCCTGGCTCCCACTTCTATGCTGTCTAGACACAGACTTCCTCATGTCTTTCTCTTTTCTTTCCAGCACCTTTCATGCATCCCCGAGACACCACTCAACCTTCATCATATTGTGTTAATCATGTCTACCAGTCTCTCTCCTCCATAAAGATAGGCTCTTGAGTGGAAACCTTATCTATCTATCTATCTATCTATCTATCTATCTATCTATCTATCATCTATCTATCTATCAAAACAGGGTTTCTCTCTATAGCCCTGGCTGTCTGGCCTCAATCTCAGAAATCCACCCGCCTCTGCCTCTCAAGGGCTAGGATTAAAGGTATGTGCCACCACTACCCGGCTGGAAACCACATTTTACTATACTTTGTGCCACCAAGACTTAGCAGCTGACTGCTATCAGCTCTAGGCATCCAAACATTAATGAATAAAAGCAGTAAGACTTGTAATCCTATTTTACATGTATGCATATTATACCTCATTTTTACTTTTCTTCTGAAATATAATTATGTCAAAGAAATCATTTAAAAAGATTTATCAATGAAAAAAACCCGTCATCAACAGTCTTACCAAGTGGTGACTCTGTGAACTACAATAATGTCTGGCATGGCAATGACAATAGGGACAGAGGTGCAATCGGGGTTAACCAACTGCATTCTGCTGCTCGGCAGGAGAAAACACAAACCTGGTGCTATAAATGTGACCAAGAAAGAACCCTTAGTTAGGGAGCTCATGGCCTGGTGTGTGTGTGTGTGTGTGTGTGTGTGTGTGTGTGTGTGTGTGTGTGTATGTGTACCTAATATTATTATTCTGCTAAAGGGACATAACAACTCAACTCCTATCTCTCTACTTATAGTACAGCTCTCAGGCCTCAGCTCTCAGGCCTCATTAGAGTAGTTTCTTTGTGGTCATCATCATTCCCTATTGTGAAAGTAACAGCGTTTTGTTTTGGCTCCATGTTGAATCTTATGATAGTAGAATAAAGAGGACTCCTGTAGAAGAGCAATCATTCCTGGGTCACTCCCCAGGATTAACGTCTCTAGAAGACACCAAGTAAACTCCTGAGGGATGCCACCAAGACGTTTATTTTTCTTCACAACAACTGGTCTACTGCTTTAGAGCAAAACACTAATAAAAGTCAGTCATCATTATGACGTCATCAGCACAGTTTCCTTAGAAATAAACCAGCAAGTACAAAAAATATTTATAATGCACGACATCATCTATATGCCTTTCCATTGCTCAAACCTTGGATTAAACTTAGTTAGATTTCCTGTTTGTTATAAGGAACAGCTTTGGTGTGAAGTCAAACACATTACCAACAGCCCTGGGAAATCAAACTATCTCTGCAAATGGCACGTGCCCAGGTGTGATTTATTCACAGTGGACAGAGGTAATTATACAACCCTATCCAGAAATTTATGAAAGGGTCTTTTTTGTACCTCCAATTTTTGCAGCTCAAATTCTTCGGAAGATATTTAACTGTGACTGCAGTGGGTTGCATATATAAAACAGGCTAGACATGCCCACTGATAAAACATGGGTCATACATGGTTAATACCCTATGCTCTTTGGAGAAATGAGTAACCCAGTGACATATTTTTGATGTTCCCACTTTAAACCCACAGGTTCCCTGTAGCAGCAACAGCAATGCTGGCAAAATGGTAGACATAGTGGAAGTGAGGTTTGTAAGTGTGTCCTCAGCCCTTGTGCTCTGGCATGGTACTTCATAGGTGAATCAGTTCCTGGGGTTTCGCATTTTGTAACCATTTTGCCAGACAGGGTTCACGAGCATCTCTCAGTCTCCTCAGTTTCTTGGACATTCAATGACCTGTTCCTGATGAATCTTTTGCAGTATGAAAGCCAATAAAGAGAGGGAGAACAAGGAATATAAGTTTCCTTTAGTCCATTTCTAAGGCTGTATAGCCTGACTGCCCCAGAATGACCTCTTATGCTCCCAACTGGCAGAAACCTCCAACTCTGTGTTCATTCAGGATGGGAAAAATCTTATCTGCACACGTGAGATTTCTCCTCAGGCTTGAATGAATTCAACTGTTGGCTGTTTGGGAATTAAACCAAAACAAACCAAACCAATTAATTCTACAGAAGGCCACCCAGTCAAATCAGCAAGATTCTGGGGGGCATTTCTAGCAAGCTACACCCACTTCCTGAACAATGTACATTGCCACTCAAGGCCAAATCAAGCACAGGGTTTTTTCTGCCTTAGCAATGAGCTGTTTCTTCTGAGATCAATCTAGCACTTTGGAGAACGGGCTGCTTGGAGTAGGGATGCCACGGTTTGTGTCTAAGTTTGTATTCACCTAGGCAATGTTCCTAGAAGACAGCAGCCTTAAAAATCAATGTTGAGTCTAAAGTAAGATTTCTTCAAATGTGTTCAGAGGGTGGGTGGTACATGACTGTTGGCTGGATTGTATTTGAAGACTGATGTCAGAAAGACATGAGTTTGATCTTGGTTTCTCCAGTCAAAATAATTTATGCACCATTGGGAAAAATCACTCAACTTTTCTGAATATGGGTTTCTTTGTCTATAAAATTAGGTTGGGTTGATCAGACCTAGATATTAGGACCATGTCAAGGATTAAATGAAGGATATATTATAAGGTCTCTGGAATGTAGTGGGATTTCCTAAGAAAAAGTATTAATCTTTATCAAGAAAAAAGTGTGCTCTCACAACCTATAAGCCTCAGGATAGAAATTCCGGGGTCTGATATGTGGCCCATCCAATTCTTCACCTGATGTCACTTAGAGAAGCATAAAGGTTAAACAATATAGCTAGCACACCAACACACACACTCTCACACACACACACTCATATACACACACTCAAACATGCACACACATACATACACTTATACACAAGCCAAACACATATATTTGTGCAGACATAAACACAATCACATACATACATACATACATACATACATACATACATACACACACACAAACATACACATAAACACATATACACACAAACACACTCATACACACACTCAAACATACACGTACACACATACATACACTCACAATCACACACATACACACAAACACACACTCATAAACACACACTCATACATACTCACAAGCACACACACACACACACACACACACACACACACACACACACACACAGAGTATAAAGCATCAGACTGGCCTCTGATAAGGTGATGGCATAGGCAAACAGCAAAAGAACGACAAAAATTACCTGTCACTTTACCACAGATATTAGTTCAAATGAGTATTAGAATTTCTTATGTGTGGAGATCCAGATCATCTGCTTGAACAAATTCACGTGGAAGCAGAGAATTGAAAGCTGTTGTCCTCTCCTTTTCCACAGAGGCTCAGTGAAGTACATTAAACTTTCTTGGTTTCTCCTTAAAGGGGCTAGGGTGCCCTCTGGGAGGTTTGTGAACTGTTGCCGAGAGCGGCATTGGAAAGGGGGTCCACGCTCATCCAGCTGATCATGAGACTGGATATCCAACCTTTGGGCTTCTCTGGGCCTAAATTGCAGGGGCAGCATGCTAAACCCAGGATTGTCCACCCTGTGGCCTACCAGTTACAAAAGCATACATACAGTTACTTTGTGTGACATATAACATGATGAGCTATCCTGGGCCATATAATGTAGGGGACGACTGCATAAGCATGGAATTGCCAAGTGCTATAATTCAGACTTTGAGGTTTTTAAAAATTAAGTTTCTTTCTTTCTTTCCCACACAGGATTAAATTCAGGCTGTCAGGATTGATGGCAAGTACCTTTACCCAGTGAACCATCTTGCTGGATGTGTGTGTGTGTGTGTGTGTGTGTGTGTGTGTGTTCTTTTGGCTTATTGGACTAGAAGCACCTATGGAGTCCTACTCTGCATATCAAGCATATATGATCCTTCTCTAACCCTGTGTAGACCTTACTGGGAAGTGGTGGTTACTATAATGTAGCTTCTGGTCAGGACACAGGTTATCTTGGGAGCTATACCCTGCATGTCTATAATTTTTGAAAGCTAGATGTCAAAACCTAAGCACTTTCAGCTGCATTATGGAATTATAACCAATGAGATATGGATTGATGGAGAGTCACAGTTGCACAGAGTGACAAAGCTGTTGTGTGTTACCCATAACATAAACTACATTTTCTCTGAAGACTTGGTAAGCCACTTTTAGAAAATCTGTCACGGAGTCCCAAGGACAGAAGAGCAGGACCTTGAACAAGCACTGCCTGGGACACAATCCAAGCTAAGCATCCTTTCATTAGCACTTATACACTCGTGCATGGTTTCCAAGCATTCTTGTCCCTGAGTGCTAAGCTCACACTAGGCTAATATCAGAAGGCTGGTGATCACGCATGCAGTTTTGCTGTGACGGCTCAGGCTGGTTGTGACTCATAAAAGCTTCTCCCTTCTTGTTCCTTCTTCTGGCTCTTTCTGTATAGTCATTTATACCTCAGACTGGATAACTTATACTTTCTATAACTTGACAATCTATTGTTACTGTTGAGCATAGTTTAATTTGAGTAACCACAGAGCAAATACCCATTCAGTCATTTCTTTAGTATTTTTATTTTCTCTTTATTTTTACATTTTCTAATATATTTTAATCCTCTATCTTAATTCCAATGCATCATGAGTTTCTGGACATCTCTTCACCACTTTTAGTATTTTTCTCTTTTCTTTTCTTTTCTTTTCTTTTCTTTTCTTTTCTTTTCTTTTCTTAAATTACTGAGTAAAATGTCCTTAGGGCACAGACAATAAACTTGTATCAGAACAGGTTATATTCTTGAATAATATTAAGTCATTTTTACTGATTATTATTATTTTTAACTTTGCAACATTTCCCCCAAAGATTGTTTCTCATTAATTTCCTGCCTCTTAAAAATTTCCCTCTTTGGGTTTGGTGTCGTAATGATACTTCTCGAAGCCTCTAAGGAGGATACTGAACTTAATTACACTATGGCCACTGTCATTTGGTGGGTTGGCCACACTTACTTCCTTAACCAATCCATATATGACTCAAAGCAAATCCAAGAGCAGCCTTCACGCTTCAGCAATAGGCCGTTCCAAGAAAGCAGTTGTTTATGGTATTGAGAAACTGCTCCTCCAAGCCACATCCCAGTGCAATGTTCAGTTGGCAGAAGAGGGAAATCTGCCTCATTCGACCACCCACGAGGTCAGCAAAAATAAGTCACCTAGTGAAGGTGGCCTTTATACAAAGGTCAAACAGAACTTACTGGAAACTTTGGGTGGACTGGAAAGTCTGGGCTTAATATAGTGAGCTGCATAACTTAAACTGTACTCAAATTTTACTGTATTAGGAAAGCTACTTGCAAGATCGATACATGTCTCAGGATGCTAACCAAATGATGACTGGGGGAAGAAAACTGAAACAGGATGGCTTGTGCAGGGTACTATGTCCTGGTTCTGACACAGCCCTTCTCAGTTTCTATCTCTGTGCCCCACCTCCCCGCTTTCCTTCTTACTGGCAAATGATGCATCCTGTCAGCTATTTGCTTTTAAAAAATAATAACATGTGTGAATATGGGTGTTGGTGCCCATGAATGCCAGAGGAGGGCATCAGATCAGAGATCTGGAATTATAGGCAGGTATAGACTGAAAGCAATGGTGTCTGGGAGTCAAACCCAGGCCCTCTAGAAGAGCAGGAAGTGCTCCTAACTTCTGATCCTTCTCTCCAGTTCAGAAGACTCTAAGGAGGTGGGAGAGCAAATGATAGCTTGGTGTTGGTGTTGTTTTATTAGGCCTAAGATACCAAGTTCAAGTCATCTGAAATTCCTCAGTTTGGAAACCAGTTTTGGTCACAGCTACCACCAAGGCCATTTTAATAATGTAGAGTATCAGAGGGAAGGAATTGTAATATTTAAATCTAGAGAAATTAGTCACACATGTGATGTTTTTTGTAGCTTCACTTGTGGTCTATAAACAAACTGTCCTGTATTCTCAGCTCAGACTATCTTATATTCTCAAGAGTTGTAAATTTAATGATAAATATGCATATATGTGCATATACATATACACATGTACTCATGTACATGTATGTATATACACATATATGCATATACACACATGCCCACATATATGTATGTATATGCTGATGACTAATTCAGATCTTACCTGGATCATTTAGAGTTGAGAGTTGCAAAGTGCTTTACAAGTATCCATTCCTTTTTCTTTTCACTAGCCTCTGTTATAATCAGTTGTACAGGATGGAAAGATGACTCAGCAGGTATAGGCTCTTGCTGCCAAACCTGGCAACCTGAGTTTAGTCCCCAGGACTCACATGGTGGAAGGAGAGAAGCAACTTCCACATGTCCTCTGACCTCGCACATGTACCAGGGCACATGTTTCCAAAATTAATTCATCAATTAAAAAACTTTTAAGGCAGACTCTCACTGTGTATCTTTGACTGTTCAGGAATGTACCATATAGAGCAGGCTGGTCTTGAACTCACAGAGATCTGTCTGCCTCTTCTTCCCAAGTTCAGTGATTAAAGGAAGGCATCACTGCAACAAGTTATGAGTTAAAAAAATTGCAATAATGTTCAAAATTGCAGAGCCCTAGAAATATAGACCATAAAGGAATTTGGGTTCTTTCAGATCATACTAAAATGTGAAGGGAAATGCTAACATTTTTATGGTTTCCATAATTTTGTTCATATATCCCTAAAAAATGTTATTTTAGTGTCTTCAAATATTTATGGCAACATGACTTCAGAGAAGAGTGTATTTGAGAGCACTTCCTTAAAGGACCAGAGAGTAAACATTTATGATTTGGGGATTCCTCAGAAGGTTCTGAATCTCTATGGCAACTACTCAGCTTTGCTGCTAAGCGCAGAGGTTGCCACGGGCATTACTTAAACTGTGGCTGTGTCCCAATGAAACTTTATTTACAAAAGCAACCGGTGGGCCAGATTCCATCTACACTCTGTCAACCCCTAATCAATGTCATTATCTTGTACTACATCTTAAGCGTTCTTCACTTTGGTCCACAGACTGTGATATCTTCACATGTGGAAGTAGTTGGCATAATTTATGGCATATCTTACTCATTGTTGGACTATAGCCTTAATTTCAAAGAACCAGCCACTGTAACTATGACAACATTTTGTTAATTCTTGAATATTCCTTGTACTGGCTAGTTTTGTATCAACTTGACACAGCTGGAGTTATCACAGAGAAAGGATCTTCAGTTGGAGAAATGCTTCCAAGAGATCCAACTATAAGGAATTTTCTCAATTAGTGATCGAGGGGGGAGGTCCCCTTGTGGGTGGTGCCATCTCTGGGCTGGTAGTCTTGGTTCTATAAGAGAGCAGGCTGAGCAAGCCAGGAAAAGCAAGCCAGTAAGTAACATCACTCCATGGCTTCTGCATCAGCTCCTTCTTCCTGACCTGCTTGAGTCCCAGTCCTGACTTCCTTGGTGATGAACAGCAATGTGGAAGTGTAAGCTGAATAAACCCTTTCCTCCCCAACTTGCTTCTTGGTCATGATATTTTGTCCAGGAATAGAAACCCTGACTAAGACATCCCTAGAGTTAAAGAAAAATATAATAGACACCAGTGTTTTAAAGCAGGGTCGAACTTTTAAATTAAAACATACCTCACAAGTATACAAGAAGAAGAGGTGGATCACTGCAGGTGGGCTTTGAGATTTTAAACCCTCATAACATCATAACATTCTCAGTTAGCCTCTCTGCCTTATGGCTGTTGTCTCAGATGTGAACTCTTAGCTCCAGCTCCAGAACCATGTTTGCCTGCCTGCTGCCACAGCCTCATCTCATGGTTATAGACTCTCTCTCTGAAACTGTAAGCCCCCCCAAAACTCTTTCTTCTAGAATCTGCTCTGGTCATGCCATCCAATCATGGCAATTAAAAAGAAACACACAGGACATGGTTTGCACATGACACTGTCATAAAGTTGGTCATTTCTCATTATGCATTTTTCAGTTTATCAGTTCACCATACTATCCAGTTAATGAGAATACCCATTTTTAAAGGTAAATAGAAATTTGATGTATGTTACTATTTCCCAGGTTAATATAGGGGTAATGGAACAGACTTGTCTCCTTTAAGAAATAGGTTAATGGGGAGACTCTTGAATCTGTTTACAATACAATTCTGGGCCACACCTCCAAATGGCCTCACTGCTTCCTTCTCCTTCTCTTTGTTACACTGCGCATCTTCCCCTAAATGTTCACACCTGTTTTATCATAACACATCACCAAATAAGGACACATTTGCTGGGCTTTCTCCAGTTTCACCGGCTCACTTAGGAGATGCTCAGTAGGTCATTTGCTCACCAAGTGACTCTATCAATGGTCATACTGACAAACCATTGAGTGGCAGTCCTGTACCACGTTATTATTATTATTTTTTTTTTTTTGCAGAGCCACAGAACACATGGACAATATATAGTAAATCCCTACACAGAGACCGCTAGACAAAAGTCAATCCATCTAAGTTGAATGCCACAGCTCTTGCCGGGTTTTACTCAAGCACCAAGTGCCTTTACAGCCATTTTCTGCTCACAGTCTTTTGGCTGGATTTCACCCAGATCACCCCCGGGCAAAAAAGACCATTTTAAAGAAAAATGATCTTGTTATTTAACCCGATGAGAAGGGCAGAATAAAGCAAGGAGTCAGAGCAGTGCAACTCAAGTTGAAGTTAGGTCACTTCAGCTTTCCATGGGAACGAATTAACCATCGATCTTAGAAGGGATGGATGGAGCAGATGGTGATGTGTACTAATGGAAAGAGATAAATGCTTTCAGTAAGGCATGCTTTCCAGGAGAAAGAATTATAAAGAAAAAAAATCATATCTACATAAAAAATACAAGTTAGCCCTACTTAGATATATCCACATAAGGGATGGGGATATGGCTCAGTGCATAAGGTGTGTGCTGTCCAAGTGTGAAGACCTGATTTCAAATGTCTGGTAGCCAAGTAAAATTCAGATGTGGTCATGTGTGCCTGTTCTCAGTCTCCCTGCAGTGAGCTGAGAGTCGGAGACAAGAGCAATCCTGGACACTCACAGGCCAAGCAACCTGGACATCCCAGAGGGCAGCAGAGACTCACAGGCCAAGCGACCTGGACATCCCAGAGGGCAGCAGAGACTCACAGGTCGGGTAGCCTGTTCGCCCCAGAGAACAACAAAGACACCTGCTTCAGAAAGGTGTGCAAGAAGGACTGACAGCTGGAGTTGCTCTCTCCAGTTTACATGTATACTATGACATGGATGTGACCACTCTCACACACAGTATATGCACACACTCAAATACACACATACACAAAGTCTAAATAGTTCTTCCTAAGACAAAAATCATTTCCTCTAAAAACAACAAAAAGTTGATACTGATTTTGAATTTTTTTAAAAAATAAAGTTGGCATTAATTTCAAGAACGTGCTTAAATGTGACAAAGGCTATTACAGAGAAAACAAATGAATAACTTAAGTATTTTTCCTAATTGTTAAAGATGAAATAAAAACATATATCTCCTGGGTAGACAGTCAGGATTCATGCTTTTCAAACTTTCCCTTGTTTTCCCTTAAATGAATAAGAACAAATTTTAATAGGATCATTAGCTGTCTAGCAAAGGCATGCTAACTGTCTCTGGGGATATTCAGAAACACCCTTCATATTTCAAAATGTAAAGAAAGAATGAGTACATTACACTCTGGGTAGTTTGCAGCACATTAATCATAGCCTTACAACTAAAGACAAATTAAAACACGTCAAACTTGTTTGCCAAAGTTAATTAAATTGCACATGATGGAACTCTGTATCATTATTTAGAAAATGGGAACCTTAAAGCCATAAGGTACAAGAAAATGCCAAAATTATGTTACAATGCTATATTTTTTCATTAGATGTTCCTTATTCTCTATGGGAGGTACTGTCTTCATACTTCCATTTTTCTTGGAGGTTTGGCTGCAAACTCCATAGTGACTCAGTAATAAAAATGATTAACAGACAGAAGAAAGCTAGACATGTCACAAAAGCCTTTCAAACAGAGAAAATCGAGTGGTGTAGATGCATTTCGCCAAAGCCTCAGCCACCTTCATTCGTTTTGGAGATGACTCATTTTCTGCAACTGAAAAGACAGCCATTCTCTTTCTTGTGCTAATTATTATACCGGTGCATCAAATGTGAGCATCTGGGCTACATGATGTTAAATATAAGACAGAATAAAAATAGGTGAAGCATGAATACGGGTCACACATTGAGAAAACACCAACGGAATGCTTTAGAGGGCTGCCTTACAGCCCATGTCTTAGAAGAAAGCTTAGGCGCTCAGTAACGAGATGACTAGGAAGAAAGTCTGGACTGATACCAAGAGTTGAGGTTTTTATTTTCTGTAATTAAACAACTATGCTTTGGTGAGAGGAGAAAACTCTCCAAGTGTTTCAGTTTGCTGGTATTGGGAAGTGGGCAGGCACTGGGGAATGGGCAGGCAAAGTACACACATGAAGTGTGCTCACAAGCAGGGCTGCAGCAAAGTGATGTGTTGCCAGAAGCACCTTGTGTTTGTTCCATATTGGGCTTTGTTTTTTAAGATTTATTTAAATGTGTCTGTGTAAGTGTCTGTGCAACTGTGTGTGCTGGTGCCCTTGGAGGTCTGAGGACAGTGGTAGAGCCTGCCCTCCTTGGTTTTGAATTTTTGGTCAGTGTGCATTAAGGAAATCTTTCATTGTTGCTAAAAATTTTCACAAGCCTCAAATCAGCTCCAGTCTAGTCTGAGTTGTGGCCTTAACAGTTCAAGCAGCTGCGATCTGAGGTAGCCACACCTTCAACAATTTCTGAAATGGCTCTGACTATTTCTGCCATTTTGTATTATTATGCATTTCTGTGAAGTGTTCTAAGTATTGCTAATTATAAAATCAAAATATTTATCAACCCTGAAACAGGTCAAAGGTACTTATCACCTTGTAGTATCTAATATTCAGACAAGATTTTTTAAATGTAAAAATAAACAAGAATGTCCATCATATTAGTACACAAATTTGCTTTTGTCATTAATAAGTGGTAAAATTCTATGAAAAAAAATCTTAAAATACATTTCTTTCTGTTTGATTATCAATAGGTATTTGACCTGAATACTCTTAGTTTTTGTTTTTTGTTGTTGTTGTTGTTGTTGTTTTCTTAATATATCAATAGTTGGGTAAAAATGTCCTTAGTGAATAGGTGTTGTGAGCGGGAAAAGTAATAATAAGCCATGGTCTAACCTTCTCATCATCCTGCCTTCTCTCCCTTCTCTCCTAATGACACTCCAGTTTGATCTTAACCATTTATTTATTCTTTTACCCTTGCTTAGAGACTCTATGACTGGCTCCAGGACAGGATCCTTGACTCTGCCCAGTCAAACATTGGTAGAATGAGAGAATGACCTCCTCCATCTATTTGAATAATTGCTCCTTAGTTGGAGGAACTGTTTGGGATGATTAGGAGGTAGCCTTGTTGGAGGAGGTGTGTCCTGGGGGTGGGTGATGGGGAACGGGGGGGGTGGGGGGGTGAGCTTCTTATTCTATTCCCAGAGTGTTCTCTCGCCCTCCCCCTCCCCCTCCCTCTTCCTCTTCACCCCCCTCCTCCCTACTTGCTGATCAAGATGTGAGCTTTCAGCTGTTCCTTTTGCTTTTGCTTTGCCATCACTTTCAGAAATTTAAAACTCAAAATAGGTACTTTCTTTTATAAGTTGCCTGGGTCACAGTGTTTTGTCACAGCTACAGAAAGACTCATACAAAGTGACACAGGAAAGGATTGCCTTAACTGGGGGCATCCATTACTGGATTTGTATAGGCTCTCTAGAGGAAAAGCCATTGTCTGCTACCCTCTCAGGAGGGGAGCCTGGAATCACTGCTCTGTGCAGCAGGAGAGGTGAAGCTCACTCTCAATCAGGAATTATTTTAGACAAGCCATTTGAGTTGAAGTTCAGCTTCCCCTTGGATTCTCTCAGCATTCAGTTTTTGATTCAGATCTTAACCCACCTTGATCACAGAAAAAGAAAACCTAGGGAATTGCATTCATGGGCTGCCGGAGCAATTAGCACAGCTAATGTGAGGCTTGCTTCAAGAGCTAGGTAGACACAGAGGCCAGACACTGCACTGGCAGTGGGCATATTGTCCTTGCTATCTACTGCAGACACTCAGAATCCCAGCAGAGCCCATGAGGTGGACCACACATCTCCTCTCTGGTCTCAGCTGCCATGTGTAGCTTTGTCTCCACCCTGCTCCATGTCTCCTACAACAAAGGCTTTACCTATGCTTGTTGAAGAATCAATCCCTATGGAGACAGTCATACTCAGATAGATGGAACCACCTGCTCTTCCTTCTGGCATCGACCAGATTTCACTTTGATGTTAGGAGACAGCAATCACTTTTAGAGTTCTGTTTCCTCTTTCTCTTTAGATTTGATCTTCCCATTTCCCTGGTGCATGCTTGTGCATGAATGCATGTGTGTGTGTGCACGTATGCGCTCCTGTGTGTGTGTGTGTGTGACTGCATGCGTGTGTATACTGCATGTATGTGTATATTCGTGTGTCTGTGTTTATGTGTATAGTGCATTTGTGTGTGTGTAGCATGCAACTGTGTGTATATGTGTATGACTTTGTGTGTGTGTATATATGTATATGTGTAGTATGTATGAGAGAGAATACATATGAGTGTGTGTGTGTGTGTGTGTGTGTGTGTGTGTGTGTGTACACTTTACTGTTCCTTTCTTTTCTTTTGGTCAAAGTCTCCAGATTTCCAGATTTCCATCTGAGATGCTGACTCCCAAATTCCAGGTCCTGGATTTCAGGTTGGGTCCGCAAATGGTTTCAGAGATGGTCATCTCACAGTGTCAGTATAACCTCTCGTCCAGGTCTTAATGGAAACTGAGCAGCAAGTCTCCAGTGAATGATGGTGGGGAGCACACTGTAGTGGATAAAATCATCTGGGTATTTTCAACAAAATGAGCACACAAAACATCTGGTTGGCTCTGTCTCATCATTGGTGTCCATGCTGACATATGAGTACCAGGTGGGGTGTAAACAAAGAAACAGCCTCAAATGGAGACGCTGGCAATGAGGAGACCCCAGCCATGAAGAGATCCCAGCCATGAAGAGACCCGGCCATGAGGAGAGCCCTGCTGTAAGCATTGTTTCCATTTGCTTTCAGAGTTTGAGCTTGTTTGCCATTTTCTCAAGTAAAATCTGTCTAGTGTTGTCAGAGAGTGATGTGTACACTCTTTTTTATTCTCATCTCTCTCGGATACAAAGATAAATATTTGGAGGGGGTGGTCCTGTGCTGGGAAGCACATCACAACATTAAGGTCATCGATCTAATGCTCCCCATCTTTTATAGACTGAACCCAGCTTAACAACTATTTGGGGTTGACCACTTTGGAGAGATCCCATGTGGCATGTAAATGAGTTTTTAACTTTCTTCTTGCTTCTATTTGCTCCTGAGCCAGGAACTTTCATTACAGGAAGGTACTGACTAATCTTTTTCCTTCCCTACAGTAGAGCTATTGAACTTAGAGCTTTGCTTCTCTGATTGGAGATTGCGGGTCTTCCTGGAAAGGTTGACATCAAATGCAAAGCCTGAGTGTCTGCTTTGCTTTTACTACAGTATAGGGCATAAACCAAAGCAATTATAGGAATAGCCTGCATCTAGTCTGTGCCTTCATATATCCAAACATGTCTGATTTAAAAACTCGGTATGGAATTGTACATATCAAGTACAGAAAGGCTTCCATCACTATTGGTTTCTATCACACAGTTTTAAATGTGCATATACACACAAACACACACACACTCACTCACTCAAACACAGACACTCTTTAATGATCTAATTCACTTATAGAAAAACAAAGCAATCTAGAAAGGACTGCATGAAAGAATTTGAGATACTGGTCCCTCCAGTGCCAGCTAAAACTGGACAAAAGGAAAATTAGATGTTCATGAAGTTGAGGCAGACATCTAAGTCTGTAGAGGTAATCCCCCTAACCATGAACAGAAATGGATAATATTTTATATGTCATGGCCTTTAAAGTCATTTTTGTAGTATTTCAGTCTGATTTTTTTAAAGCTAAAAAATAATATAAATTCCTGTGCTTGCTGTGTTACCAAGGCATCATAATATCTTATGAATCAGAAAAATAAAACTATCATGATTTGCCTCCGATAGCTCTATAACTTGTGCAAAACCAGGAAGCAGTTCTAACATAGTACCCTCATACATGTCTCCTGGTTCCTATAAAGTTTTTGGTGCCGCAAATCATTTGAATTAGCATAATGACTTTAATGTAGCAGTTCCCTATTATCACCCAAGGCAGTCCTAGTTCACCCTGATCTGTTCTGCGCTCATTTCTATCTCAGTTCATTAGATGTTTAATATTTAAAATTAAATTACAAAACTCAAATGCTCACTAGCAAGTTCCATCTGGAAGTGAAACAACAAATGTGTGGTTAACACAGTCTTCTGGCCTATAAGCCTCCATTGCTGTGATAGCCAACTGTGCAGCTAAGGGCCTCCCAGCAATGCGGAATTAGTAGTAGCAAGGTCAGATAAAGTAAAAGGCCATCCTGCTCCAGGCAAGACCCGCCCCGCCCCCTCCGATCCTGCAGACCAGTTTTCCTAGGGCACATCATAAAAGTAATTTACTGACAACTCACCTTACCAGGGGTCACTGGGAGCCTCAAGTTTTCTGGAATTTACTTTTAAGAGGCATGATTAAGTGGGGACTACTATTGGCCCCAAAGTATTTATGCTGAGAACAAATGTCTGTCAGAATTAAATTCTTTGTGTGTGGTGGTTCCTGACTTAAAAAGATGTGTGCCCTGACGAGAAGCACATATTCTGTTCGCCAAATTAAATCTTAGAATGAATATTGGTTAATTGATTTATTGGAGTTAAAAAAAAAAAAAAAGACACTGCAGAAAACCCAACAGACAACAGTGCCTAATAAGAAAGAGAATGCCCTGGCTAAGTTCATTATAGTCTTTTTAACTTTTCTGTACCAATTTCAACCCCCTGCCCCCAACACACACTAGGAAAAAATGCATTCATGCGCTTTCAAAGAAAAATAAAGATGTCATTTAAGCCAAGCCAAGAAAGTCAACTTAAAATATATATATATATATATATATATATATATATATATATATATATATATTTACAAAAAAGCTATTTTGTGACTGAAACAAGTCTCTTTAGTTTCTAAAAAATAATTTAAATATGAAAAATTTGGTTTAATATTAGGCAAAGAAGGATTTTGTGCATTAAAAACCTGTTTAGAGTTAAACTATATATGCACGGGATAAAATTAAAAGAGATTACTTGGCTCTGTGTGTGGGATCGAGTGCTAATCTATACAGGACATGGAAATGAAGCTAGTACTTTCAATTGCACAGCACACATCTCTGTAATAACAGGGGACGAGGCATACAATTTCAAGGAACACCCACAATGAAAATTATTCTTTCCAAACAGAGAATTGTTTTGGAATAAGTTAGGTCAATTGGCACCAAGGGAATTCTCTCAAAGCAATGCCGAGCACAGAAACACTTAAGTGTGCAAGCAAAGTCAGCAAGGCCCGCCCCCTCCCATTCAGCTTTTCACTTACTCTGTCCACAGCCTATTAACTTCTGTAGACTCAGAAGCAGGTAGAAAACGGAATAGCTCTTGGCTAGCTTAACAAAAGACATGAAAAGATGTCTTGTTAGTGAAGGTTATTTGTTCAAATGCCAATAACGAGGGAGTCTAATGAGGATATTTGGAAATATTCTTCTACTCATGAGGGTCAATTATAGATGTTTCAGAAATAATTGAGTTATTGGACAATTTTAAAAGTTAGAAATTCCACACAACAGCTTGTTTGCATCTTCCTTATGAGAAATCTATATTTTTGGATTTTATTATCATTTAATCTTCGTTGTATCTGGGTTTGGGCCCCTTTTCTGTCTATAGCTACACCGGAGGAACACAGTCCTGGGTATCTTGATCAGTTTTACGTAGTAGCATTTTTATGAATTAGCATTTACAAATGGTATATACTATGCTCCTCCCCGCCCCCATGACTACTATTTCCCTGTGATTTATAGCCTCTCACTGGATCCATTAAACATGTTAGGTTTCTGCAGCACTAAGTATCAAAATTTGCTCCTTAAAAGTCTTAGGAAGGAAGTAGAAATTCAGGAAATACCATGTGTAAAATGCTTAATACAGAAAGTATGTCCAAATACTAACGCACTAAATGGAGAAACTGACAAGAAGCTATTATTGACTTAGGTGTGCAGGTGAGGAATTGGAGGCAAGAAGGGGAAGCTGGGGGACCCATGGGTATAAACCTCTGAGTGGAGCTGGAAGGAGATAGAAGATCAAATTTGGCCCCACGGCCGGTGTTCACTTATGCCTTCCCTTGTCTGCTCCGAGCATGAGTGCTATTGATCTTGGCGTGATCGTAATTTTCTTTCTTAAGATCAGCTCAGATTAAATCATTCTTATATCCAAAACCCAGCAATAAGTCTCCCTTCTTCTGAGTAAAAAGCCAAAGATTTTCACAGAATCTGCAAGACCTAGGGTGATCAAAAGTATACTTCCCACACCAATGACCCGTAGTTGCTTGGCTCCACAGACTTCTTTGCCCTGGATCCCGCTTTAGCTCTACATGACTGCAAGCTGTCCCTACCCCAGCTGCAAGCTGTCCCCCCAACCCCACCCCCACCCCCAGCACACTAAACACTGCCCATGGAAAGGTCATTGAGTGCCTTCAGCTTCAAATCCAGGTTTGGACAATTTGGACAATCACCATGTTGCTATCCTGAACATTTAAGACAGGACCCTGTTGTTATCTGAAACCTGAAGCCTCAGAAGGAACTGAGGTACTGTGGCTTTGAAAATGAGCCCCCACAAGGCTGACCACACAGAAAGGTGGTGTGTGTTATCTGTCAGAGTGTAAGGTGCCCAGTGAGCTCCGCCTTAGAGAGTGTCGCCTTAAGGGTTTCTGGCTCATTAGATCAGAAGAAAGCAAAGGCCACTTTCTCCCAGCCCAGGCAATACAGAGTCACATAGACTATGACTCTTGACCAAAACTCTCTTATAACATGCATGGTTTTCTTCTTTACAGGCTTTTAGAGCCAGCAAGCATCTATGGGGTCACATTGGACGCTGACTGGCCAGTGAGCTTCAGGTGCCTACTTGTCTCTGCCTTCTTGGCACTGGGATGGCTTTTCCATGTGGGTTCTGGGGATCAAATTCAGATTCTTTGCTTGTCTGGCAAGCACTTCACCAACTGAGCCATCTAGTTAGTAGAAGTTTTAATAATTGTTCCCAAGGAAAGACACACATCTTGGAAACTTTTTTTCCCCATTTATCTGCTTTTTTGCTCAGAAACCACACACACACACACACACACACACACACACACACACACACACACTTTATCAAAGCCAAGAATCAGAAAACAAGAGAGGCCGCCTGGTAGGTTGCAATTAAGGAAGTATCCCAACTATTAGGTAAAGTCTGTCACTGGAGCTGGAGGTCAACCCCAGGGGGATGGGTATAAATGCATTACTAAACATCCTGGGGTGATCTGACCTTTCAAGTTCCTAGAGATGTAAAAGAGAAGCTGTAATCGTGACTCAGGCAGGAGGAGAGAATGGGCTGAATCTAGCCCAGGACAGTCGTTGATAACTTATGACAGATGTTTGGTGACCTGTGTGTGCCTGAGGGTTGGAAGAGAAGTGGGCTCAAGTTCTGTCTAACTTTTCCTGAACAGGTGTGTTCACACTCAGGAACAAAAGACGTTAGCTTCTCCCTGCACCCCTCCCGCCCCCATTTCTCTCAGGAAGTCTAGCATTTAATGGGAATGAGATTTGGGTACCTTTTTAATCCTCTGAAGAGTAGCATTTTGTGTTTTTTCGTGTTTTTCCCCCAACCACGAGCATCTTACATTCATCCTGTGTGCATAGCCCCCACCCCCACCTCAGTCATTGTTCTAGTGGCTTCTAACTGCTGGCTTGGGGCTGTTTGTAGAGCAGATGTGCTCCCCCCACCCCAATCTAGAAATAGCCCAAGGACAGATGTCTCTGATTTAGGTTTGTGATCCTGCTTGGAACAAAGGTTCTTTAGGCTAAGAGGGAGGTTCAAAAAACAGTTTATTAGAATTAAAAAGTGAAAAAAAAAAGCCAACAATTTAGCTATAGTCTTTAAGAAAAAGACAACGTTATCTACAGGTGAATATCTGAAAGGAATGCTTGTTTCTCAGGAATTCAGTAATCATACAGAAAACCGTGTGAGCCTTTAGACACAGCTTTATTTCTGTGGTAGCTTCAGCTGTCTAGATTCAATTCTACAATCCAATTAAATAATTTCAATTGCTAGCAGTAAAAGCATTAGCATAGATCAAATTCACATAAATAAATATGTACTTATTTTCAAGTAATGCTCGGCGGCCATTTGTTCCCTAAAATTACTTTTAATAGTTTTTTTTTGTGATTGGAGTTTAGGACGAGATACTCATTAAGAGAATGGGTTGGGCTGGTTGATGAAACTGTTTGTAGCCCAGGCAGAGGAAAATGAAAATTTGCTAGATAGAAGGATTTAAATTTTAATTCCTTTTTGGTGGTAGTTTTCAGCACAACTGTAACCAGATGTGCTGTCCTTTGGCCACAAAGTCACCTGAGGATAAAAAAATGACATGGTTCAGAAAAAATTTTCTCAACCCTTCTTCATGGCTATAACTATGAAACATCCCCACAAACAGGTGCCTGAACTCTTAAAGTTCATTTTGTCAGAAAACGGTAAAGATGATTTTAATTTCTAACCAACTATCTGGGGTTTTAATAAAACACTTTAGATATGTCACCACATCTGAGGATTTCAATCTGATATAATTGCAGATTTTACAGGCTTTAGAAGAGCTAAATACTGATTGATAGAGATTGCTAATAATTACATTACAACATTATTATAGTCTGGCGGGGGTGTGGGGGGGTAATATACATGTGAGCACAGCTGCCCACTGCTCCAAAAGAACACTGCTCTCACCTCCCTGGGAGCTGGGGCTACGGACTGTGGTAAGCTGTGTGATGTGGGTGCTGAAACTGAACTCAGCTTCTCTCTGAGAGCAGCACATGCTCTTAGCACTGGTCTATCTCTCCAGGCCACAAGAGTCACAATTAAAATATTTTTTTAAAAAGTACATCCCAGGCTTATTATATTTTGCAAGGAAAACTCCATGCGTGTTGCATGTTTGTGTAATTTTGTGTCTGTGAACTGCCATCTAATTTTGACACAATGAGAATACCACTGGAAATTTTCTATACGTATCATTCAAACATGTTTTAAGGGTGAATTGCTTCGAAACCTGGGATCAGATTTATCAGTGGTGACTAGAGCTCTCAAGTCATGCCAGGGGCTGCCATATTGTAGACCATGATGATAGTTTGGGCTAACAAAGCACTTCAATGTTTCGATGAGGTCCTGTACATATAGCATTCCGTGCTACTTATATTCTTCATTCTACTGGTAAAGGCACTGAATTAAAAAGGGCATACACAGCCTCCACAAACTACACGCAAACTATCAGTATGTGGCAGCTGCAACAGCCGGAAGCCAATTCTAACTGCCTGCCTCTAGGTCCTATGACCTCAGCCCCCATCCACTCCTCTGTGAACCTGCCCCAGTCTCTCCTCTGGAGCAACAGAGCTCAGCAAGGTCAGGAGAGCAGCTCAGGACTACAGTTAGAACACAGTGTTACACAATGTGCTTCTGAGATCTGGCTCCAAGGCCTGAAGTAGAGGTACCTCACACAGTTGACTTGTGGGCCCTGCTGTCTTTATCTGTGAGATGGGATATTCTAATAGCTTCCCCACAGGGGTCTTATAGGGTTAGCAGAGGTAACCTATATAATGTATATAATGACTTAGAAAAAGAGTGCTTTAAGGGAAAGAGTGGGGTATCTTTGTAGATGTTATGGCTTGCTCAAGGATCACAGCATTTGGCTCTATTGTGTACTTCTATTTGCTGAAAGGGTAGATCTTAGATATCCCTCACACATACTTAATATACAAATCCACTGAGTCCCTTTAACAGGGAGTGCCATGCTACCCTCTACCATTTGCCAGTTTTCAGTGTTGTATTTTCTTAATGAGGTCATGTGGCCCCTGGGAGGCTAACACCATGTCACAGAAGTATCTTTCTAGTGGACAGCCTAGAGAACACTAGTGGACCACTCACCAGGACAGACACCTTCACAGGAGCAAAGGCTGTTTCTATATAGATTTATTGGATTGTCCTCATTTTATATGATTATCCTAAGAGTGACCAGAGTTGTAATCTCTGTTTCCTTTGCCCTTGAAATCCTCAGTGAATATAAAGACATTCAAGGGGGGCTTTCTTCACCTAACACATAGGAGAAAGCATGTGTTCTCTGCTCAACCAGAGAACACCGAACAAGCCATGCTAGCTTAAACCAGGACACAAGATAAAAACAATTGATGTATGAAAATGCCCCAGGCTGGCATAAACCCTAGTGTGTTTCTACTCAGTACAAAGATCCTATCAACAGCATAGACAGTCCTCGTCTTCCACTAATTTTCTGCCTTGTATCCCAGGACAGTTGGCCCATGAGCTCGCAGGAACTGTCCTGTCTGCACTTATCATTTCCCTACATGGATGCTTTCCCGTGCTTTGCACTGGGGCTCCAGGACTTGAACTCAGGTTTTTATGTTTGCATGACAAGTGTTTTATCCACTGAGATATCTCCCAGGCACCTCACAAAGGTAATTTTAATACAGCATCTTAGATAGTTTTGTGCGGGACAAAGTTTCAAAGTGTGAGACTTCTCAATGTGTCATGCAAGGGCCCACAGTCTGATTCTGAACCATTTTGGATTTCAAATTTTTGGATTTGAGCTGTTCAAATTATTTATACCAAAGGACATTTTGCTTTATGAAAAAAATATTAGGTACTGAATTTAAAATGAGATGAAACACTTTAAATAGAAAATAACATTGTTTCCATAAAGCTGCGAGCATTCTGGCTCAGAATGAGCCGGCATATACTGACTAAGGTAAAGACAGCGCCTTAGTGGGAACCAGACCCGACCCACTGAATAACAACTGTCACTTAACGTGGCAACATTTTGTTTTCAGTTCAACTGACTGGTTTTGGACCAGATTTCTAAAGAAATTTAAAAAAAAAAGGAAGGTTTGAGTTTGGTGGAAGTTTGAATCTGGGCAAAGACAACATCTACCATTTTTCATGAGAATAGAAAACATGTTTATTTCTGCCACTATAGCAAGTCTCTTTTCAGTATGACTCAGTTTAATAACTTATAAGCAGTGATTTTATATGTGAAAAATGTTTAGAACGAAGCCAGGTGTGTTGACTATCATCTGCAATCCTGACCTTGGAAGGCTGATACAGGAAGGGCACAAGCGTGAGGCTAGCCTGGGCTATCTTAAAAAGGTATAAATAATGATAAACTCTTTAAATGACGCACAGTATCCAAACCCTTTCTACGGTGGTGATGGCCCTATTTTAATGTTTTACAAATATAACTTGCTGCTTTCTTTCGACTGGATGTTTGCTTTCTCTCCGACTAGAGCATGGGCACCGCCTGCCTTTTGGAAGAAGCACTTTACACATGGTAAGTCACTCTTGCCTTCTATCATGCAAACGACAACACAGTGACATTTCAGGGACTTCCATAAGATTGTAACTTCATGACAGAAAACATGCAAATTCCAGAAAGCTAGAACATAACCCAGTGGGCTGACAGTGAACTCTTGGAACTCAATAAACCCGAAATGCTGGTTATTCTGCCTGTGAATTACAAGTCAGGAGCTGTCCAGGCAGGGCTGGCCTCCGAACACCCTCTATCCTCCTCCACATGTTCCTGGGACTGCTCTGCACTAGGGCTGGGTCTCTCAAGAGCCCTGCCTCAATGGGCTCAGTCACCCGGACAATCAGCAGCTTTCAGCCTTATGTCCTCTCCTCCCCCGATAAAAGGACTGCTTCAAAAAACATCTTTTGAAGGGAGGATCCAAGCAGACAGAGAGGGACCTGGGTCCAGTGACACTTGCTCCAATGACAGACAAGCTCTGATGCAGGCAGCAAGCTGGGGCCTGAGGCTGTGACCCTCTGTCTATTGACTGCTCAGGAGAACCAAATGCTAAGTGATGCCTGCCAGGTCCCTGCAGGGGTCAGGTGCAGGCTGCTGTTTCCTTCTGCACATTTGCAAGGCCATGGCTGACTTCTGGATTCTCAGTGGTATAAGCTGCTTTGGTGAGATTATGTTAAAGTACCTCTAGGGTTCAGGTCCTTTGCAAGTAGGATTTACAGAGTCAACAGCAAACTACAGGAACACTGATGATAGCAAATTGCCAACTAGCCAAGCACCAGATTCCAACATGGAGAAAATAAATAAAAATAAGAATATAATGGGCGAGCTAAAATTCTATTTTCAAAGCTTGATGTCAGGCCAGTGGGATGGTTTAGTGGACTGTTTGCTGCCAAGCTTGATGGGTGACCTGAGCCTAATATTCAAGACCCATGTGGTAAAAGGAAAGAACTGACTTCCACAAGTTGTCCTTTGACCTCCACATGTGTGTGCATGCATATATATATAAACACACACACAAACTACAAATGCACACATGCATGCATACACACTCACACTACAAATGCACATATACATGCATACATACACACACTACAAATGCACACATGCATGCATACATACACACTACAAATGCACACATGCATGCATACACACTACAAATGCACACATGCATGCATACATACACACACTACAAATGCACACATGCATGTACACACACATTGCAAATGTACACATGCATGCACATACACACACACACACACACACACACACACACACACACACTACAAATCCACACATGCATACACACACTACAAATGCACAAATGCATGTACACACACAGGCACAAAGGATAAGAAATAGTATTTTTCAAAAACCCCATGTCAAGTATTTTACACTACTACAGTTAACTCCTCTCCTTGCTCTCACTGGAGTGCGTGTCTAACAAAAGGCACAGGTGAAGGACTGGTGCTCAGCCACTTCCTCTCAATCATGGAAGACACAGCACTTGGGTGTACACCAGGCAGGGACTATAAGTCTTTTCCTTTGTGAAACTGACCAACCATTAAATACTGTGAGAAGGCATTCTACCTGAGCCTGACCCTATCATTCTTATTTGGGTTGCAACTTTGAAAGCTCCCAGGTCTGTATAAGTGAGCGTCCATCCTGAAGAAGGGCTGCTCTGTTATCTTTGAGGAATTCAGACAGGGGAGTTGCTTCTTGGACCTCAGAAGGTCCAATTCAAATTTGAAAGAAGCCCAACTTAAATATTCCACGGACCAAGTATCTAAAGATCTTCTGGAATCAGGGAGCACAATCTTGTGCCCATTTCTCATGGGACCAACAGTGACAACATGTGTATAACAGTGACAATAGTCATTCACAGTGTCTGCTCTTCAGTCTGACCCATGAGCTCTTCTTCAGTGTCAGCACAAGTGATGGACTTGTAAATTTTGCTTCAGACTGACTCTTCCATTGTAATTTCCATGCTCATTTCCCACATCAAACTTGTTCTTTAGCTTAGGTTTTGTATGTTGACAGATCACTGTTGTCATGTGAACTGGACATAGTTAACCCCCCAGGATACTATGATCTCTCATATTTTAGGCAACATACTCTGACTGCCAGAGAAGCTTCTGCCTCAGAAGCATGTACAATCCCGGCACAGGGACACACATCTGTAACCTTAGTGCTGTGTGTTCAGACAGGTGGATTCCCAGAATTCTTTTGACAGCAAGTCTAGCCAATCAGTGATCACTGTTCTCAATGAGAGATCTTGTTCCAAAAACCAACATGGGAAGTGGTCAAGAAAGATATCCACCATACACCACTAGCTTCTGGATATGCGTACACATATACATACATATGTACCAGCATGAACATGTAAACACACTTACATATCACACACACACACACACACACACACACACACACACACACACACACCAGGGCCAGTAGAGAAAGCTGTCCCTATGCTTCTCAGTTATTGGCTGATTGTACAGGACATTGTCTACAGTTACAAGGACCAGTAGAATTTAAGATCAAGTGGGTTTAACTTGCTTTTATTATGGGCCAGAAGTCACTGTCCAATCTTAATTGATAATTAGAAGAGAGAACATTCCAGAATCCTTGTAACCTTCCCTAGCTCTCAGAAAGTCTTGTAATCAGAGATTCTTCTTTATGTCTGATTTAATTTACTCCCACAGGCCATTAGTTGGTGTCATGTGGCTGAGATCTCCATGGAAGTTTCTATAACTTTCATCTAATTAGGCACGTGGAGGCTGGGTTTAGAATGTATTATTAATTCTGTGGACTGTATGTTGTAGTTAAATAACTTTACACCATCACTTAAGATTTTAAAACTGAGAGAACAGAAAAGAAGTATGTAAAATGGCTAATGAAAAGTCTTACTTGCATCATTTATGCAAAGTAGTTGTAGACAACCACAACATCCACACACAAGCATGTTAAACATTCCTATTATCAAAGAAGCCTGACACATCTCTGGAAAGATAGCTATGAAATGTCTATTTCCTAAGTCTCTGAGAGGCAAAGGATCACAGCTAATGATATAATTCATGATCCATTCATGAATATGGTGGCATCTGCCCCACCACACTGCCAATGGCCTATTGACTCACTAGGATGATGGGTTCTGAAGTTTATGATGAGCTCCAGAAGCTTTGTGGCTCCTCTGGAAACCCAGATGCCAAACTCAACAAGATTTCTTCCAAGATTGATCGTGTTCTGCAAAATTCCTAGAGACTTCCATTGCAAACTTCCTGCAGACTCCTGGACTGTGAAGTTGCATTACAAAATGTTTCCCTACCAGAACACAATAGCCCACTGGATCATTCATTCAGTATCCCAGTGAACATGTGTAATTGGAAATAGAAGGACTTCAAAGTAGTCATGACTTTAAAGGGAGGCATCTGTTATTTAGGCAGTTAAATTGAAGTAGAAATAAGTTGATCACTCTTATTTTGTACAGCAAAGTTTCCGGTATTCTGAGACCTTTCTTACGGCTACTTTTCACCATATGCATCTTTTTAATCTCAACATTTTTTTTCTGAAATAGTATTAGAAAGTAATATATCCTTAAATATTTGAAAACATGCTTAAAGCAAATTGAGAACATATATTTACTTATACTAATCTTCCACTCAGTACCATTCTTTTTATGAATAAATATTAAGAGAAGAATCCATCAACAGGTTAAGCAAAAGATACAAGAGTAATAAATGATTTTTGTTTACAATGGAGAAACTAGAACAAAGAAGTCATCCTAGATGAGTAAGATGTGAATAGAACAATTAAAAGCAAGTATTTAATGAAGTTTACAAAGCTGGAGCATATGCATACGTGTGTGTGTGTGTGTGTGTGTGTGTGTGTGTGTGTTTGTGCACATGTGTGTGCCTGCGTGCATGCATGTGCACGCAAGTGAGCACTCATGGATGCTTTTGTGTGTGTCTGTGTGTGTTTGGTGCTCAATCATGGCAGCTGGAAAGTGGGTATGAGGAGCTGGCTTTACAGATGCTTGTGAGACAGCTGACCTGAGGAGAACAAAACTTGAGTTCTCTGCAAGAGCAGCACTTGAAGTCTAACCCCTGAGCTATATACTCTAGCCCCTCAAATCAAGTTTTTGAGAAAAGTGTCCAAGCCGGGCGTGGTGGTGCACGCCTTTAATCCCAGCACTTGGGAGGCAGAGGCAGGCGGATTTCTGAGTTCGAGGCCAGCCTGGTCTACAAAGTGAGTTCCAGGACAGCCAGGGCTAGACAGAGAAACCCTGTCTCGAAAAACAAAACAAAACAAAACAAAACAAAACAAAACAAAACAAAAGTGTCCAAATCTTAGGGAAGGAAATTATAACTCGCGTGTGTAATGTGAGTGAGTGAGTGTGTGTGTGTGTGTGTGTGTGTGTGTGAGAGAGAGAGAGAGAGAGAGAGAGAGAGAGAGAGAGAGAGAGAGAGAAATAGAGAGAGAGAGAAATAGAGGAGGGTGAGAGCGAGATATTTGGTTTTATTTCTTTACAGGTTGTTTAGGTGTGGAAAGCTGAGCCGTGCTTTCCTTTGATCAGTGGCACACAGAGGAGGACCTAACACGTTTTCTCCATTGTTCCTTTGCAGGTGCACATGTCACTCGCATAGGAGGAAGCTACCCTGCAGCAGACACACTTACCACTCTATCTTTGTTCCATACGGACACCACAGCCAGCTAGCCAGACCGACTTCAGAGAGTTCACTTATTATACTCACGTTTAATTATCTGCTATGAATTTAGTAATGTTTTCTTTAGAGAAAGCTGAAGCCATCAATGTACAAACAATAAATTTACTCAAACAATCTCTCCTGGTGGCCAAGTTGTTCCCTGTCAAAAGCTTTCTTCTTCCCCCCTCCCCCCCCCCCCCACATCACACACAAACAAAGGGATATGAATGGCGGCTGGAGAGATGGCTCAGAAGTTAAGAGCATGTTTGTTTTTCTAGAAGATCCAGGTTCAATTCCTAGCTCTCACATGGTGGCTCAAAAACATCTGTAATTCCAGGCCTTCTGGCTTCCATAGACACCAGGCATGCATGTGATATACAGATATACATGCAGGGAAAACACCCGTACATGTAAAATAATAAAAAATTAAGAAAAAAACTGAAAAATAAGACAAATAGCAACTTGTAGAAGCTCACTGTTTAATGCAAATAGGCCTTAAATTTATGGTCTTCCTGAGCTGGCCTCTGAAGTGCTGAGATCACGGGGATGTATCAAAGGAAGGATTTAATCCTCCATCCCTTGTACAGAGGATTGAACCAATGACTTCATACATACCAGGTTAACCCTCTGTACAGAGCTATATCTCCACCCTCAAAGGATATATGTAATTTATTATTAGTCTGTGGGTGTGGCCATAGATGTGCTTTGCCCACCTACTGTGTCATTTTGGAGGCAGGGAACAGCTTTCGGGTGCCTATTCTCTCCATGGTGGGGTCCAGGGGTCAAATTCAGGTGGTCAGACTTGCATGGAAGCTGAGCTGTCTTGCTGGTCTAGTGATTATGGTTTTGGGCATTGAACCCAGAGCTTCACACATGTTAAGCAAGTATACTCCCAGGTACCCACTTGCCAGCTCCAGGGTGGCTTCTTCTGTGAAGTATGCCTTGGTGTCACTGGCACATCACAAGCCCACATGGTTCCAATGTATACAGCATTGCCTGTCTCCTGATTGACCCCGAGCATCACCTGTGCCCTCATCGACTCATTCCATTTATTTAAAAAACAGAAAACCCCATAGGTACTAAACAAATATTGCGAAAATATTTTTCTTTCATTGGTTCCTTCTGCTTTCGGTGGTGAGAATGGGACACAAATCAAGTAGTTCATTGCTATACCAGCCTCAGATTGTAATTTCTCCTTTGCTTCTTTTTCCACTTAAAACAAATGAAAAGGATAACCAAGTCTTCCTGAAACTTATGACTTGTTCATTTTCCTCTAGTATAGTCATGAGATGGTGCACGTATCTCTGCTCTAGAATGCCACAGCTTCTGTATAGCCCCCTACGACCAACCCCTGCTACCAACAACATGACTTCACCTGCTATTCATGTGACATGAACAGGGCATTTTATTTGCATACCTAGTTATTTGGCCAGTGAATTTAGATTATGTATTCTATAGATGACTAATTATTGATTTAAAAAATTTGACTTACCTGTAAAAGCATTGTACAAAGAAGTCACAGATAAGAAACATTTTTTCTTCTGACACAGACAAATAAAAGGCATGATAAAGGAACCAATTACAATTTCCGAAAAAGATTTTTGTTTCTACTTGAAAATGTGAATATGTAATATGAAATGTTATGCTCATTGACTAAGACCTAAAGGCAAAAGTTATTTTAAATATGAACACTATATAGGGTAAATGTCAAGATATTATAAGATATTTACAACACTTAGCAGCCAGTAAGTAAGTAAAACAAAGATGTCTTCATCCCTCTCAGTTGTTGCAATTATTGATCTCTTAGATTATCTCCGTATTTCCCCTCTCAAATATTCTTTATTTTATTACAGAAATATGCCTTCAGTGAAGCAAAGTGCAGTTAAGATAAAGCCTATACAACCAGAACAAAATGAAGAAATATAAAAGGCCAACCTTTATTCCACTTTGAACAAGTTTGTGAATGTCCAAGTAAGGCTCCTTGAACAGTTCTCCTTCTGGGGTTAGAATCTTCACGTAGCCTTCCTTCTCCAGAATGAAGAGCCGATGGGAGCCATCCCCGCTGTGCACAGCGCTCACAGGCTGCCGCAGCCCACTCATGACCTCCTGGACACAGAGGCAGTTGTGTTTGTGTTTTCTAAGCAAACCAGAGAAAACCAGTCAGTCCTCCTTCTGATGGAGGGCAAAAGGGTGCATTCAGTTTCACCAAGGTTTGTTGCCCCAAAGAACCAATGGATTTGGAAATCAGGAAGGACTGCTAACCCGGGCATCATTTTGCTAACTCCTACCATCTTTTCAAGGGAAAATAACACGATATCCCTTTCTCAGAAAGTAAAAGTGAGAATCCAAATGGTTTATCCTGAAATGTCATTAGCTCATTAGCTCATCTTTCAGTGACTACAATTAAAATTTGCTTTTACTCATGATAATGAACCTTTATGAGAAGGCATTTAAGGAGAATGTTCTAAGATCTATTTATATAAAGAAAAACTGATTTGCTAATAATAATTGTGCTGAATATTTCCATGGTGCCATAAAGCTAGCAACAATCATAAAATCCAAGTTGAACAGTGTGCCCGTAAAATTCCCATGAGTCACAGAGAAGCCAAGCTCATAACATAGGATTAGGAGTGTAAGTATTAAATGCACTTAAGCTATAATTTTAGGGGAGCAAACTGCTATGAAGGAAAATGACCTTAATGCATGTGGAGTCTATAGCTCCTGAGCATAAGCATACATAGGCGTGTTGCTGTCAAAACCACACATTTGTTACTTTTTTTCTTTAAGAGTAAAGAGCATTGAGAGAGAGAGGAGGAGGAGGAGGAGGAGAGAGAGAGAGACAGAGGGAGAGACAGAGACAGAGACAGAGACAGAGGGAGAGGGAGAGGGAGAGGGAGAGGGAGAGGGAGAGGGAGAGGGAGAGGGAGAGGGGGGGAGAATGGAATTTCACAGACCTGCTGATCCCCCCCACTTTCTCGTAGTCTTCCATCTGGCCCAAGTAGTTAGATGCTGGTCCTCTGACTTGCTTTCTCGGGAAGTCTGGAAAGCATAACCCAGCATCTTTTCTTGCATAGTAAAAGCAAAATTCATCAGCAGTTGTTTGAAGAAGACCTTTAAACAGACATGTAGGAAAACTCATTAGGACCGTGAAGTCTAGCAAAACCAGCTCACTTGAAAGATGAGGCATATGGCCAGAGACGATTTTTAGAGACTGTATGAATAATCCCAGGGAAACCCAGACTACAGCAACATGAAAGGAAAAAGCATAGGGACAGGGATTGAGATGCCCTTTCCTTCTTTAAACACATTTCAGAGTTCCAATGCAAGTACAATTTATGCTGAGTACTTTTAAAAGATTTATGTATCCATCCATATGATGTATTTGTGTGTTCCTTCACGAGTTTATATGTACCATGTATATGCTGGAGTCTGAGGGGGCCAGAAGGGCATCAGATCCCCTGGAACTGGAGTAAGAGACAGTTGTGTGCTTCCAATGTGGTGCTGGAAACTGAACCTAGATCCTCTGCAAGAGCAGGAAGTGATGTTTACCACTGAGCCATCTTCTCCAGGCCCTGTTCTGGTTACTCGAAAGGCTATATGAAAGGCATGTTATAAAAGCCCAACGGTAAATTTTACTGCACTTTCTTTTTTAATCTTAAAGTTCCTGTGTTGACTCTCCTCAAGCTTCCTCACGGATCCCAGTTTTTATCTGTGAGCTGACCTCATTGCTAATTAGTCTAATTTTTCTACAGTCCTAAATACCTTCCTAAAAAGAACACATGACAAGTAGTCTATTCTTTGCTAATTCTCTTAACGCAATGCATTCATAGGGAGATAACAAGAATCTCCATATTAAATTAATGACCCACTGTGCAATCTTTAAGCAAGGAATTGGTGCTAGGAGTAGGCATCTCATCTCAAGTATTTTGAAGGCTGTTTTTCCTTGTATTTTCCCCCTAAAGGATAATGATAATGATAATAATAATAATAATAATAAGTGATCTCTTCTATCTTCTTAAGAAGACAAATTGACACCCACCCAAACAAAAACATGATAGATTACACAACAGATTTACTAAGCAGGTGGTAAAATAAAGGTTTTTTTTTAATGTTATATTAAAATTGGTTTGTGCGTGTCCACACATGCATGTGTGTGCGCACAGATGTAAGTGTACAGGTTAGAAGCCAGCATCTGGTGTTTTCCGTGACTGTCCCACTTCTTAGTCTCTCAGTGACTGGGAAGCTCCCGGATTCCATGATACTGGTGAGCTTTAAGGAGCCTCCTGTCTCACTCTCCACATCTCTGGGGTTGCCCCTCATGCCTCTGTGCTCAGCTTTTTACATGCATACTGGGGATTGATCTTCAGTCATTATATAGCAAGCACTTTACCGATGGAATCATTCCCCGACCTACAGGGGCCTGCAGGAATTTTTATAAGTACAGCTCTCCTTGTATATGAAATTAAAAGCTTTAGGCCAGAGGGAAAATACAGAAAATTTTGACATCTATAGTTTGAGGTAATAAGATCCTGGTTTTATTGTGCTTGTCACTAAGATTGCATCTGTATTCTGAAGAGTTGCACTTTCCAAGTACGCTTTTATCAGGATCTGGGCTAAGGATATAAGTGCTGGAGTAATTGCCCAGCAACTCAAAGCCCTGGCTTGATATTAACACTGCAAACAAGCAAACATACACACAAAACCTCTGCTTGATCTGTTATTATCAGAGTCAGCTCAGGCAAGAGTCTTTAGTGATCCAGAAAAATGCCTCTCACCCCCTCTCTTTACTATAGTGAAGTTCTGGTTTTTTTACATTACTAATTGGATGTTTCACTTTGCCTGCTAGTCTTGGGATAAAAGCATCAGGTAACTTAGTCGGAGTTTAAAAATTATATAACAAATTCAGGTTTTACAAAAATTTCTAAGTACAAGATTTGGAGCTCAGCCAAGGAAGGTTCATTGATAGAGTTTGCAAGACACTCAAAGCTCTCTTCCAGTGAACTTGACCTGGGTGAGCCCAAACCTCAGAATAAACCAACCTTGGGGTGATTGTGTCCCATGTGATAAAGTATGGGATGCATTTTGACCTTATTTTTAGGTGAAATGTATTACCCTTAAATTGCTGATAGAGACTCTTCAAGACCAATTTCTGTTTAGGCTGTTGGGAAATATCTCAAGTTGAGGAAGGCCAGAAAAAGTGTGTGCCCTCAGGGGTGTATGCACACAGGTATACAGGTTTCCATATGTGCCCTCAGAAGGTATGTGTACACAGGTATGCAGGGTCCTGTGTGTGCTCTCAGAAGGTGTGTGCACACAGGTATGCAGGGTACTGTGTGTGCCCTCAGGGATGCAGGGGATGGGAAGGGAGTCAGAGGATGCTCTTTAGTAGGGTCAATGGGGAGGTCTTCTTCCTTTGAAAATCTGGTACCATCAGATACAGAAAGGAACAGAGAGTTTATTCATCTTTGGGAATTCTCTGTAAAACATAACTTTCTCCTCTCACTCTTCAGTGGCTGAGCACCCAGTTGAAAACTAAAAGTGCTAAAAATAAGTCTGTTTGAGTAAAAATTAAAAAAAAATGAAGATTGCTTTAAAAGCAATTGGGTATCTACAAACTCGTACCATTTTGAGAGGAAATTAATAAATGAAAGAAACTATGGCTGCTTTCACTTTTCAGAGTGGTATACACTGGGAATAAATATTAGGAAATGAGAATCATTTTCTAATAGAATATCTTAACATTAAAGGAGAAAAGTATCTTCATAAACTTGTATATTTAGATGTCCTGATCCCTTTGGCCAAGCATACACCTTTGGTTGTAGGAATTCACTGGAGAGCCTTTTACTGAAGGTATGTGTTTAGCTCGGCCTGAATCACCACACTGGTCAGGTCTACAAATGCAGAGATACTTGGAGTATTCTTGTAGCTGTATTTGCTAAACTCTTGGTTACTAATCAAGTATTCAGGCTTCATAGCCATTTTCCAACATGGTGAATCCAGCCCTCTATTCCACACAGCACCCTATAAAAATACTGGCCTGGGAAATACTCCCCAGAGTGTATTATCTTTTCCAGTTTATTCCTCATTATGTGTTTTTGAGACGTTATCTTTTACCCCTATGTTCATCCATCAAGATACTGGAAAGGGGAGGAGTCCCTGAGGCCTGGGAAGAAGGGGAGAAACCTCTGAGGCCCTGGGAGGATGGCTTTCCATGTGTCCATTCTGTACTTTCAGCCTTTCTCCCTGGGACTAATAAGACACATGTGTTAGGTATCTGATGGAGTCAGAACTGGGGAAACTCAATGGACTCAAACCCTTGACCTTGGCCTCATTAGCCACAGGATTAAACCAATTGAACTAATTGGGTACAGACCTTTCACACGGCTGGAACTGACTGCTGGGACATGACTGTCTAGAAGTGATAAAAATCATTACAATAATAGGTACAAAGAATAAAGCAACGCCAATGGGTGTCTCTATGTGCCTTTCTCAGAGTGTATTATACCAGCTTTAAAGAACACAAAATATCCATTCGGCTCATTCAGGCCAAAGAAAGACCCACAGGGTATGCAATTTTGGCACTGAAGAAATTTTAGGAAATTGCCTTTCTCAGTGAGTCCACAAGTGGAGACCATTTTGATTGATAGTCTAGAGAAATTCTAGACAATTTTACTGCTTTTAAATCTCTTTTCTACATTTTAGGAAATAAGTAGATCCTGATTTTACTTATCTATCAGAATTTTTTTTACTAAGCACATTTCTTAGGTTTTTGTCCTCTTCAAGATTTTGATTTGTAGAAAGAAGAGGGCATTGGTAGGAGCAGCTGAGATACTGTGATGTAGTTTCCTATAAAATGAAATCTCAAAGAAGCTGTTTCCCATGGCTTTGGACTTCTGAGAGGAGTAAACCGAGAGTAGACTTAAGGTGAAATGATTACAAAGTTGCCTTTGTAATCAGTTCTAAAGCCCCAGTGAGCCAGAAGTTGGGCAGGGGCTGATTGGGAGAACTTGTACTTCGTTCATTGTTCATCGCACCTTAGGAAATGGAACCCTACCTGCTAGAACCCAGACTGGCTAATAAATCAATGACCATAAATGCCTCAAAGAGTGTGTGCTATTATGGCTCACTTCGAGATCAAGTATTTAAAAGTACTATCAGCTTGTGACCTAAGACAAGGCTGTCCCCCTAAGGCTTGCTGCTAAGCTCTCCCTGGGTCTCTGCAGCACTCTCCAGCTCTCTCCACCTCTGGAGTCCAGCTTTCATGTGGTTATCTTTCAAGGCAGCCTGGGTGGCCGCGAAGAGCACTTGACATCTTGATGCACTTCAGCAGCTTTACATATACACAAACTTTGTAGAAAAATAAATTTGTCATTCGTCAGCACATGCGCTGATCTGGGAAGTGACGCACTTGCAGTTCGGGCCCAGGGCAGTTTGCTGGGCTCTATCTTTCGGTTGCTCTTGTAAGACTTGTTTTGCTATTGTCAATGCTAAAATAACTTTGACTGTATAAAGACCACCATGGGGGAGTCTGTGGATCTACCATGCTGCGTTTGCTATGAAGTGATAAAGTTAAATGAAGATGCCAAGTGCTGGTATCAGTTTCAGCTAATGGTTGTAAAGGCAGGAAGTCTGCCGCAAACCCCAGGCTTTCCAATCTGTTATCACTCCTCTGTGGGCCAAGGAGCTACTGTGAGCAGTTCCACTTTGCTTTGAGGAATGCGATAAAGGGGGAAACAGCTAGTTTAAGAAAAGTCAGAAACATGGCTACAGTTTATAAAAACAATACTATTCTCACAGCCAGACAGAGTTAGGTACGTATCATGCTATAGGCAAAGGCAAGCAGACCTAAAGTGTTTATTATTTATAAGAGAGTTCTATCAATTTTTTCTCTATTTTTTGTGAGTCTGAAAAGTACTAAGATGTGTATAGCACTTTCCAAGAGCCATTTGAGTCACAGCCTACTGCACTCAGGCTTACCTCTTTCTTAAATACTGTTTAGTTTTATAAATGGTTCATCGGATTGATTTATGTGTGAACTTGTACTAAGAACCTGTCTTGTTAAATTATGTTCTTCCTTCATGCTTATTTCTCTAATTAAAATGACAACTGCACCAGTTATAAATGGGTGCCTCTGTTGTGTGTAGTGTATGTGTGTGCACATGCGTGCCTATGAAACGGCTAGCGGTTAATGTTGGGTATCTTCCTCAATCCCTTTCCATCTCACTGAACTATACAGACACTGATTCTCAAGCAAGCTCCCGGGATCTGCCTGTGTCTGCATTCCCTTCCCTCAGTTACACATGCGCATGGCTATGTGCGCCTGGGGGGGCCATCACCCCCCTTCCCCCCATGGATGCTGAGGGTCTGAACTCCAGCTCCTCTTGAATTTGTAGCAGGTACTTTGCCAACTGAGCTGCCCTCGCCCCAGGCTATAAACTTTTGATGGTGTCTGTGTTAATTCTATGTTTATTAGGGTCTGGAATGTGATGGCAACCTGGTGTCCTGTGACACCCTGTGCAGAAGAGCTTCACAGCAAGTCTGTTGTTTTCTCATCGCACGGCATTGATGAAGCAGGAGTGCTCTGTTGAGGCTCAGTTTCTCTCTGTGTCTAGACAACAGGACTTCAGCGTCCTACCCACTGCACGGTTTCTAAGGCATGAGTTCGCCACAGTATGTGAAATGCTTGGTTAGATGGCACTTTTGGGAATTCATACTCACACTTTATCCAAAGAAATATCTATAAAGTCAACTGGTGCTCCCTTATCCCGGGCCGGCTATATATTAGAGGGAGAGACCTTTCTATTCATGCTGGTAGGTTTTAAAAAAAAGGTTCTAACAGGAAATGTCAGTTGGTGCTGAGGGTATAATTCAGAGGGTAAAAAATGAAAAGACAGAAAAGGTTTTACTGATAATAACCCAGCCTGTATAAAGTTATGCTGATAATCCAATGTGTAAAAATTTTACCACTTAGAATCTTAACAAGAAATTTAACCCATTAGAACAGGGCCAGTGTGCTGTCTGTCAACTCAAGCTGCAGTGCTCTCTTCCACAGCAATAAAAAGGAAGAGTTTGGGAAAGCTGGTTATGAAGTAAAATAAGAAGGAAAAGCACGATTTACAACTCCTGTAAACAAACCTTTAAGGACAGAGATCTTATAAGACTTCTTAGTAATGTTTTAACTTATGCATATTTAACTTATGCATATTTGTTTGTTTGTTTGTTTGTTTAAATTTTGTGTCGTAGTTTTGTTTGTTTGTTTGTTTTGTTTCTTTTACCTGGAATATGGCCTCGACAAGTATAAAAGAATTCTTTGCAGTAGTCCTTGCAGAGGAGCGGAAGTGCTAGGTCCCCATCCAGGACATCTCTTTCAGGTGTGTAGAAGAGGCTCTGGGAATGGGGAGAGCAGGGAGCACATTGGATCTCCTCCAGCAGCCTGCTGCATTCTGAGTTGTTGGTGGTAGAAAAGATCTGAAAGCCACAAATCGGAAACACATCTCATTAGTCATGCGAAAAGTGAGCTGTCAGGTTCCCCCCTACCTCCCAATCATGTGAGCACAGAAGTCTAGTTCAGAGAGGAAGAGTGATTATGTCACAACATACAGTTTCTTAGAAGGACACACGTTATCTCTGAGGCCAGAGTAGGGAAACGAAGGTCAGAGGAGGACACACAGAAGCTCTTCTTGTCACTGCAAATGCAAAATGTGTGGATCTGTCCTTCTGCTGTTAAAATTGAGACATTTATAGACTGTGGAATGTTTGATCCATTTTCTCTGACCCAGAGTATATATTGAATAGTATTTACCTTAAAAATTAGATACCTTTATCCAAGTGTGTCCAAAGTGTGATTTAAAGACATGGCTCATCTGTGTCATGAATGAAAAATATATTTAATTCTCAAAACCCTTAATATGATTTCAAAACTGTGCTTAAATAGCATCTTGGTAAGATTCTACTTGTTTTCAACCTGCAGACAATACTGGGCACTGCCTTTTGTGTTTTATAAAAATACCCCAAACTGAACCAAACAGGCTTAAGACCCATTTTTAACAGGAAAATTTTTCTAGCCAGCTCCCTAGACATTTTATATGCATGATAGATACAGAGTTTAATGAATGTGCTTTCGTATAGTGAGTAGTGAATTTTAGTGGAAAAGAATACTTTTATCATTATTCACGCAACGATATGTCCTTTATTCCAGTCAGATTAATTCAAAGAACTTGATGATTCCTTGACTTAATAACTTGTAGGTAGACGGGACTTAGCATCAGTGTTCACTTGAAAACCTGATTTGAGGAAGCCTTCAGCAAGTATAAGGGATAGTATTAGCATAATATCTGAGAAATAAGATTAATGCTACCTAAATCAAGGACTAATTCCCCCATGCGCACACGACAATATGCCACATCATGTGTTTATTTTATAGTGTTTCCATGTAGACTTCTTCTTGAGTATTTCTCTGGAACAATGCCTTAAAATTAAAAGTTTGAAACTTTGGAAAAGTGTTTAGCTCTTTAAAACAGGTATTTATTTTACATGTTAAGCTAATTTGGACAAATAATCTAGCCAGTGTTTTTCTGGGTTACAATACCCCAAGGGTCTCAACCAGTATTTTTCTGGATTACAACATCATAAGGGTCTTAAAAGAAAACCTATTCCTAAAGGACAAGGTGATTGAAAATCAAAGTGCTCTGAGTATTTCAGGGTCTAAAGAGGCTACTCTAGTTCAGAAAAAAAAATCATGTCTATATTATAACTACTTAGAGTATTCAAGAGTTATTAATCATAGTTGCATTTACATTTTAATTTTTATCAGTTTATTTAAGTGACAAGTGACTAACTGGTCCAAGTTTTCTAAAAAGAAAACATACACCAGACACTTAGAATTTGCATTCCAAGAATGTTTTTAATGTCTTTTATTGACCAGCTTGGAGACCTCACAAGATCTATTCAGTGTACAGCTTGGTTCTGTTTGTTTCTCATATAGCAATCCTCCGAGAAGTAAACAATTGCAGGGAGCTGAAGCCACCTCTTCTGCTCCCAGAAAACTGGGCTGTAATTACCTTTGCTTTTATGGAGACTATCTGTGCTGCTTTTTTTTTTAATAGCTGATACAGAATGATCCCATGTCCCTTCCCAGCTGCTCTTCAGGAAGAGCTTGCTTTTAGTGCATAAAGAATTTTGTCTTTTACAATTTTTGGAATGTGTTCTGCCCACAAGATCCCTCATCAAAAGTCTCACAAATAGGGTTCAATAAATTATTTGAAATCAAGTAGAATATTATTCTTGTTAAGGTTTGACGCTGTTCCGGCCCAGCAGGATGGGAACATTTTACTCTGTGTGAGGTCTGCAGTATAAACACCTATTTGAAGATAGATAGAGCCATCATTCTGACTTTGGTTTCAATGAACCAATAGTCTTACTGAAGTCAATTAAACTGACTCAGTCCAAGTAACAACAGTGGTTTAGACCGATGAGTACTGGTGTGCTGTGTGCAGAGGGAGGAGAGCTACCTCCTCTTTTCTTTCTTTCTCCCCTCCAACATGTCCATGCCAGGCATACAGGTTCTTAACTTTATGCCTGACATTGCCCTGAAGCTTAAAAAGAAATTTAGATTAATTTCTGGTTTCAATTTTTAAAAACCAAGTACAAAGTCATCAAGTTATAGTGGCTTAGCTAAATACACTTTGGAAATCGTGTAACTCTTGTAAACATGATTACAGCCAGCCTAGGAAGAACAGAGGCTGTGGCTGGCTAATCTATAACATTTAGCAGTTCATCCTTTAATCTTTAGTCAGGGGAAAGTGAAATCTATGCAAGAAAGGTAAGATAAGTTGGGGTCTACAGAAAGCCCACGACTACAGCTTATCAGCAGAGAAATAGGTGTCAGAGACCCCCTTATATTTCTCTTTATTTATCAAGTAACTAAACAAAGAGGTAAAAGAGAATCCATGTGGGTCCCACAAAAGGAGAAAAGGGGAAAAAACATGACAGTATATTAAGATGTCACTTTAAGATCACTTGGTCCACAGAAAAGCAATTTCTAAAAAATCATATGCCTATAAGACTGTTCAGCTGTTGGGCAGAACACACGCGCCTCTGGACTATAGTGCTGGATTATGTCATTAAAGAGTTCAGTTTCAATTTTAGGCTAATATGTAAATAGATCATTGTAAGAAGGCAGCTGTTAAAGGGACCCCGGGATGAGTTATTTGTTTAGTTGGATGTGTTCAACAATAGCCTTTGTCCCTGCAAGGGCCAGAGCAAACAAGTGATTGTAAAAGGGCACACTTGAAAACAATTACTTTTCACCCATTCCTTGACAGCTTTGGCTGTGAAACCACCAGGGCAGGGAGAGAGAGAGAGAGAGAGAGAGAGAGAGAGAGAGAGAGAGAGAGAGAGGCTTTTCCTCTGTGACTGCAAGTTAAGTTTAAGAACTGGAGTATTTTGATAGGGTATAATGAGAATTAGATCTTTTTAGCATGCTGTATTTAGGATCTGCAGCAATTTTGCTAAGACAACACATCCTACTAAATGTTGGCATCTCTTATGCATTATTGTAGTTAACACATAACATTATGTTATATTACATAACATTATTAAAATCTACAAGGAATTCAAACATAAGAACACAGTAATAGAGTCCGAGAAACTGAACTAAGTGTTAGTTCACTAAAGCACGTTTGTTAGGCATGCTCAATCTTCCGAGTAGTTTCTCATAATCTATGTGTCTTAGAAATTTCTTCCCCAGGAAACTCTGCATAGTACTTTCCTTGAAAAGTTGATGAAATGTAAAAATCTTTTCTGGGAGTATTTTTCTTTTGAAAAAAATAACAGCAACAAATGGCTCATTAAAATAGCCCCCATCTCTCTTGTACACACATTTATAAAATTTAACCCTAACATACAATATAATCTGGGAAAGCTTATGGGGGAAGGGAGACACTGATGTTTATTATAAAATAACATGTTTTACAAACTATTAAAAAGTGAGAACGTAGGTCAAGAATCTATGGATATGGCTGTACCAAATCTCTGCCTTGAACAATTTGAGTATTGTTTATAAACCACTTGCAACAGAGCAGCACAGGCTGCTGGGTCCAACTTGGTCCGCACGTTTTCCAAACAAATCTGGTGGAGTCTGGTGGAGATTGGAAGGGCTTAGACAGGAACATGTACAGCTAACACAGCAGACCTTGCCTAAATAATTATTTTTCTTAAGGTTTTTTTCTAATGTATCTTCCCTTAAGGATTATAATCTATGCCCCCTGGACCCCACCCCCCCATTCCCAGTCTGTTCTCTTGCCCCTCTCCTCACTATAGGACAAAGTTTGCATTCCACATGTTTCTGGAAGAGGTCAGCACTGCAGGGGGCTCTGAATCCTCTTCATATTCACAGCATACACTACACCCAGGGGCACTTCATGAGGAGTAAATATTTCTACACCTTTCTCTGAGTTTCCCCTTTGGGGATGGGGGTGGGGACTCCCGGAGAAGCCTTTAAGATGCTCAGGACTGAGCTGTTTCTGTAGCTTCATTCAGTTAGGATGCTGGGGCTTAGTGACATTGTTGTGAATAAAATGCTGGACTATCTGTTCCCCATCTCAGACTACGGCTGCATATGGTAAGAATAAAGAGTGAGCTTCAGCTGAAACCTGCACAAGACAGCTCTCACTCATCTGGGAACAGAGTGGGCTGGACAAACGTTCCCTCAAAAGGCATGGACATTTGGACGGAGCTGGCGACTGGAAGAGAATGATGTTCTCTAGTTTCAGCCATTAGTGAACCAACTAACAAACACAATGGCGGTGTTGTTATTCCCTGGCCATAAGCAACAGGGCGCTGTGTGTGGGCAGCAGTTTAGTAGGGAGGAGGATAAGCCGACCCCTTTTTGTCCTATTGATTTTTTTCCTATTTGCATGACTTGAGCAAATTAAATGATGCAATATGGCTTTTTGTTACAAAACAAAGTGAGAGGTACCACCCAGACACATATGTTGATTCGCAGGAGCTGTTTACATGATAATAGGGTGAAATCTACCGTGAACTGAGCATAAAAATTAGATTCAGCTTGGGCATTTTTTTTTTTTTAGTGCCTGGGCCAGCAAGAGTGGAGCACAAGTTTTCCGAGTGTCTCTCAGACCTTGACAACTGCAGGCTTGTAACAGAGGAATTCTTAATTAAACCTAAAATGGGCAAAGAGAGGGGGAGCAAAGACACCTGATTGTTTATCTCCCCGTGCAGTGATTGTTAATGACAGGATCCCACAGACAGCACACAGCACAGCATCCCATGTAAAAATAAATCTGATGCAGAATCAAGACCAACGACCTCTTGCACTCGGGGCAGATACTTCTTGGATAAGCTAATCAATGCATGGGAAGTTCATATGTCATCACTCAGAAATATAAGTTTCTAGACAAGATCCTCCTAGACTACGGAATACCAGTGAAAACCTGGATCCACGATACAAGAAGGAGAAACCACCGAGTAAGAAGGTCCAGCAAAATTTCTCAAGTTCTTCAGTACCAGGAGTTCCCTTCTCCGGACTTAACCATTGTCATGCACGCTGGACCCTTCAGATTGGGTTTAGGATCAAAAACCAACAGCGCCCGGATAGCCTTTATAATTCAATCTGCTCGCTAGTTAGAGCACGTGGAGAAAACTGAACAAATCTTTTTTACCCCCAGAAAAGTAAACCGGAAACCACAGCCACCCTAATTTACAGTTCCACCTCACCAAGTGCAACATTTGATCCAAAATACAGCTAATCCCGATTCTTTTGAAATATTTGCTCAGACCAGCACGCGGGTACCACAAAAAACGTCTCTCTCTATAGATAGGCAAGTTTGACCAGCATCCCCACAACCGACTCCAGAGTAGGAAGAGCTATCTGCACACTGCTAAGAACACACACCCAAAACACTTAATCACCTTAGAAAAGTTATCACAACTACCCGAATAAGTTTGGACTCTTGCAGTTATCAGCATCTCAGCAAGCTACACGTACGAGGCAGGGGACTGCCTACCTTGTTCTCCAGACGCCCCAATCCAGGGCTGTCACTCTGCAGGCAGCAAGATACTCGTGGGTAGAAGCCACCACACAGGATCTCTCCTCCACTGAGCAGCTCCAGCTGGGACATCACCCGTCTGTCCCTTCTTTTTAGGCGCTTTGGGGGGTTCCCATTCAGGCACCTTCTCCTTCTCGCTCCGCTCCCTTCGCTCCTTTCCCCAAACTTCGCATCTCCTTCAAAGAAGCCCAGAGCCACGGCCAGTAGTAGCAGCTTAAAGGAGAGCATCTTCAGCATCGTCTGCCCGGAGCAGCAAGGGCAGGACGCGGGAGAATGGGGTGGGGGAAAGGCCACTGCCCAGCAGGGGCACTAGGGCGCAGCTCCAGGAGAGTGCTGCGGGGCGGCGGGACGCTCTTGGGGGCAGAGGGAGGTGGCTGGGAAAGAAAGATGTAGAGCTATGCAACTTTGCCTTGGGGCAGCCTGAGCAGCAAGATAAAGTGCAGATGACACTTGTCCGCAGCCTTGCCAGCGTCTGTTGGGTTAGGGGCTTTCCACAGCAGTTGGGAAGTGGGAGGAGAAGGAGTTGGAAGAAGAGGAGGAAGGAGAGGAGAAGAGAGTCATAGAACGTCGCTTGTCCGCTGAATGGGTGTTGTTTAGGTGAGACAGTAGCAGGAACCGAAAGGGCGGCGGTGGCGGCAGCGGGCCGGGCGGAGGCAGGGTCGGCGCTGGGCTCCCGAGGATGCTGAGGTCTCCTCTGCCGGCGGCTGCAGCTTCTCACACAGCCTCTCATGTTTCGCTCCCTCTTTTCTTCTTCTTTTTAACTAGCGCGCGGGGAGGTGCTGCCACCGCGCGCCCCTTGACGTCACCGCCGCTCGCGCGTCCCCTCCCGGGATGGGGGAGAGAGGAGGGGGCGGCCCAGGAGCTTGCGCTCGCCAGGGCCCAGGGTGGCCTCAGGCTGCGACGGGGCGGGGACGGAGGAGCCCGCGGGGGCGGGGGGGGGGGACGGGGGAGCCCTCAGAGCCAGCCTCTGGGGCTCAGAACCTGCAACGCCACCGTGCCGGGGTGGGGGTGGCCTGGCCATGATGCCCAGCCTGGGACGAAAGTACGTTTCTGCCACTCAAGATGATGGGGCTCATGCTCCCAGACGGTGTGAGTAAAAGGGAACAAGGAGAGGTGAGAAGGGGGGAATCTTTGCCTGGCTTAGCCCACCGGGTCTGGTTCCCTAGGGCCCAGGGAGGGATGGACTCAGTCAGTGGGCTGGAGCTGGCATCTGGGAGCTTGTCCATGCCTTTCCCTCTCTGGCAGGCATGGACAAATGCTGCTGGTCTTCAGTGATCCTGGAGATTAAGAGAGGAGAAAGAACCCAGATGCTGCAAGTTTTTGTGTAGGCTGAGGTGGTTTGGAGACTTTTGCAAAGGGCCACCCACAGGTCCTCACTGAAGTTCTTGGAGGTACTGCAGTGGGCACAGAGACACATGTGCTTAGAAGGGTTGGGTATCCCAGAGAGGGCTGAATCTGAGTCCTTCTCCAGGCTTATGCAAGACAGCCTAAAGAGGCAACCTGTACACCCAGACTAAGTCGTCTGGAAGACACCTGTAGATATCTCAAACTGTCTGTACTGTGTGCATTTATAAAGTACATGTTAAGCACACATCCCTGAGCACAAACTTTCTGGTGTGCAAATATAGAAGAGGAAGAATTTAATCTCCTATGTAAAGTGTAGAAACACAAGCCCCACATAACTCTGTAAGTGCAAATACATTTACCTTTTCCCTAACTAGATAAGTTCAGCTTAGAGCATTTCTAGAAAGATGTCCATATTATTAAGAGCTATGATTTCACATTTACTGGAGCCCTGTGGCATTGGGACAAACCTCCCAGGAGCTGCACATGAAATGTGAAATGTGCTTTTTTTTTTTTCTTTTTGTCTATTTGGGAACTTAACAAGGAAGCTGATTTCCTGGTAGATGGCTTTTGATGAGGGGATAAGGCTGTTTTTCCCATTTTGGCAATAGAGGAATGTTCACCATATTTGGAAATAGATTTCATGAAGTCCCGGTGAAAGTTGATGGAGGTTGAAGCTAGTAACTGATTGCATTTAAAGTGCTATGAGAGGCTAGGTGAGCCTCATCCCTGGATTCTGGATTACATTTTATGTGTGAAGTTAAGAGTTTCTAAAGCAAGAGAAGTGGCCTGTTAGAATAAACCTAAAGCCTGCAGAGACGTTTGGCCTAGCCCCCAGCTTAAGCAAATGCCCCCTGAGACTGCTCTGCACCACTGTGGACATGTTACTGGGAAAACTACTCTGGTTCCCATGGCTAACATTCATCCTGCCTAGAAGTATTTGGATATCAAATAAATCACACTAAGGAGTTTAAGACTTCGAAAGGTCTCACTTTTGAAGCTCTTGATATGAGTTCTATCAAGAACAAGCTTCTGGCATATTTCCATGTAATTAGGATCCCAGAACCCGTCTACATGGGTTTAAGGCTTTATTCCTAAATTCTTGTTTAATGTCTTTTCCTAAAATGAAAATCCTTCTAAAATATGTCAGTAGTTCAAGCTCCCACTCCTAAGTGATAAATTCATGCTAATACTGTTGGGTCAGGCGCTCTGTGCTGTCCATTTCCAGATTAAGCCCACGTGACATAAATTAATACTGGGTTTTACAAACTTATGATTCTGTAGTAAGGTATGATCCTAAATGTCACAGGGCAGAACATTTATAAATGATCCAAAGGAGACAAAGTTATTTCCTTCTTTTCTTCTTAGGACAAAGTCTTGGGTATCTAAGGCTGACCTTTAAGAATGACCTTGAACTATTGATGCTCCTACATCTACATGCTTAGTGTCAGGATCGTAAACAAAGACCATTATGCCTGCTTGAGGCAGTGCTCAGAATAAGATCCCAGGGCTTCTGGAGATGATTCTCTGCTATACTCATGGATAGGTACTTAGTCCATTCATCATCAGAGAGCCTGTCTCAGGGTGTTGATAGGAGCAGATGCAGAGACCCACAACCAAACATCAGACAGAGAGCAAGCCCAGGTTAGAAATCTCCTTTGGTTCCCTTCCCTTTCAGCTTGGAAGTTCAGGGAATCCCAGGAACCCAGAGGAAGAGGGGAGGAGTAATTTTGGGAGCCAGAGGGTCAAGGACACCAGGAGAGTATGGCCTGAGGAATCAACTAAGGATGGCTCATGAAAGCTCGCAGAGACTGAAGCAGCAGTCATGGAGCCTGCAAAAGTCTGCACTAGGCCTTCTGCATATAATATATGTTTTGGTTGTTGGCTTAGTCTTTTGGGAGGACTCCTGACCATGGGGGTGTCTCTGACTCTTTTATCTTCTCTTGGTACCTTTTCCTCCTACTGCGTTGCTTCACTTAGCCTTGATGTGAGTGCTTGTGCCTGGTCTTTTTGTATCTGTTCAGTTGATGTCCCTGGGAGGCCTATTCTTTTCTGGGGAAAGACAGAAGTGGGGAGTGGAGAGTGGAAAGGGTGGGACTGGGGGAGAGAGAAAGGGACACTGGAAGGAGTGGAGGGAGAGGAAGCTGCAGTCAGCATGTATTGTATGAGCGAAGGAAAAAATTAAAAAGCATCCCAGGGCTTCATGCATGCAAAGCAACAGCCACAGCAACTGAGCGACATCCCTTCCCTTGTTCTATCTTGACACATGCAACTGGAAATGATCTGTGCACAATTCATCACGAAAGGCAAGTAATCCTGTCCACTACAGGACACTAAGCTTATTCCTTGTGTCACTGACAGAATTTCTAAATAGTCACTGACTCCTGTTTCACAGGTGAACTAACTTCTGATTTTTTTCCTCAGAAGGCAAATTAAGAGCTTAATCCACAGCAGATGAATCAATTTCTTAGGAATCAAGGATCAACACTGGAGTATTTCTTAAGAAAGCTTCCTTGGAGGTTGCAACAGGGGAGGAGAGCGATTTGCACACCTGGACAAAGTCAGAAGGATCATTTTCAGTCATTATACCTCGTTTAAGAAGCGCGCACATACTGCAATTATTTTCATCCATGCATTCTTGGTAATCATAAGGAACTTTATTATGTGTGAATAAGCTGTAAGTACCAGATCCAGGAACTACATTGTTCTCTTTTTGAATCTAACTCAGTCATATGTAACTGTGACCAACTTTCAATAAACATTACCTATTAGCCATCTTACTTGAGTTGATAGTTTCCGAATGTTTCTAATGAGTTAAAAAAAATCTTTTTATTGTCAGCAGTAGGACCAACAACATCTGAGTGTACACCCATCATGAAGAATTTTAGACCTTGTCATTTCAAATTAATCTCTATTCAAATCACACTGCAGTGTGACTCCACAGAGGGAGAGAGAGGATCTAACAATTATAGACTGGCTATAGTTCAGGGATAGCGACTGGCACAATGGCCAGGTAGCTGGCTGGATTTATCTCTAGTTATTCAACTTTCTGTGCTGAAGTTACTACCTGGACCAGCAAGATGCCTTTGTAGATAAAGGCACTTGCCCCAAGCCTAATCATTTGAATTTGATCCCTGAATGGTACAAAGAGAAAACCAACTCCCACAATTTGTCCTCTGATACTCACACATGTATGGTGACATTCAGTAGCACACGTGCAAGTGTACCCCCCCCCCATATTTAAATCAGTAGCTGTGTGGCAAATTCAGCTCTGGGCACTGCAGACACAACTATTTAAAACTCTTTTGGAACTTGCTCTAATGGGGCGAGATACCATCTAGATATAGATTGTACCAGATGTCCATGAGTGTCAGAGAGAAACGAGATGATGGGGAAGGTCACAGGCCTTAAAAGGAACAGCGATTTTGAAGATTAGAGAGGCAAGCCACGTACATGCAAAGCATAAGGAACAGGAGAGTAAATTGGATGAAGTGGGCAAGCTTGGTGTGTCCAAGGATTAGCAAAGAGGCTCTGCCCTCCACAGTGGACTCGAGTGAATGACAGAAAAGGACAAGAACTGTGACATCATGAAGAATCCAGGTCCCAGACTGTTTAGGATCATCGAGGTTTCTCCTCTTAATGAGATACTGCTCGCATGGTAGGCAAACTTTCTACCACTGAAATGTGCCTTACTCCAGCCAACTGTCTTTTCCGAAATAAACTTCTGGCTATTTTGATAGAGTGAGTTAAAAGTACAAAATTGAGTAAAATGAATATTAGAGAACTGGAAAAGCATAAAGGAACAAGTGTAGAAAGAATCTCTTGTACACTGTGTGGAAGCATCCATGTCAATAAAAAGTGGATGGCCTATCAGCAAAGGCAGCAAAGATTGGAGCTCTGGAAAAAAGCTAGCAACTCTGGGAGTTAGCCAGAGGCAGGAAGATTGGCCTCCTGGACTCTGAGGACACTGATGCATGAGAGGTAACCGGCCATGTGTCACACATAGAATAGAATAAATGGGTTATATAGGTTATGAGCTCGTCGAGGAACAAGCCGAAGCGTATGGCCTAGGCATTTATTCATAAGTAATTAAGTCTCAGAATCATTGTTTGTTAACTGACGTGTGGATGGAAATGCCCATGGTTATGAACTGAATCGTTAGGGAGGGGGAGGCAAAGGGGAGCATGGAAGTTCAGAGACAGACCCTGCCTACTAGTCAGGGAGATAGATTATGGGGACGCTGGCAGAGGGTTGAAGACTAGCCTTTTAACCCTGACCAGAAAGAAGAATGCCTTCTTAATGTTGCCACAACCAACCCTACCACCTAGAATCTTAAAACAACAGACATTTACTGCCTCATAGATCTGGGGTTAGGGACCCCTTATTGATTGATGATCAGGATTGGTTCCTTCTAGCTGGCTGGACTTCTTCCCTAGCTTCTGATAACTTGCATCGCCCCTTTTCCTGGTTTGCAAGTAGTGAGCCCCCTGTGTCGTGCTTGTGGATGTGTCTGTTTATAGCTGAATCAATTCATCTCACATGAACATCAGTTAAGTTGGTGTTCATCCTACTAACCACGTCTTAATCTCCTGGGAAGATGCCAGTTCCAAGTAGGTAAATCTCATGGATACAGAAAGGGCTTCAAAATCCTTTGAGAGGATTTTTGTGTGTTTGTTTGCTTTTGAGTTCTTTGTGTATTCTTGCCCCTCTATGAGATGTACAGCTGCCAAATCAGTTGATGAATGGGTGATGAAAATGTAGTGTATTTACACAGTGGAATGTTATGGAGTTGTTAAGAAAAAGAAAATTGTGAAATTTACAGGTAAATGGACAGGGCTAGAAACTCTGAACAAGGTAGCCCAGACCCAGAAAGACAAATGCTGGACGCCCTCCTTCATCTGAGGATGTTAGCCTTGAATCTTCTGTTATGTGTGTTTCATTTGGAATACCTCAGGCATCAGGAAACCATTAAAAGGCCATGGTGTGAGAACTTTCAAGGGAGGAAAGAACAGTTGCTAGTCTAAGGGGTTAAGGAGAGTAATGTAACAGAAAGGGTTAAAATATGGCTGGGGATAGGAGGGCAGGGTAGATGAGGGAATACAGGGAGAGATAGACAAGACTAAAAAAAAAAATTGGAGAAGTTATATGGAAACCTATTACTGTAGAAGTTCCCTAAAATCTATGAATATACAACAATAAGAGCTAAAATGAAGTAAATATATAATGTGGTGATAATGCCCCTACTATATACTATAGGCTACCAAATAAAAAGTCCAGCGTCAGGAATGGGTTACATCTTTTATGGCAATTGACCAGTGGATCCCATGAAAGGCTCCAACCATTACAGCATATTGCAGTGTTCCTTGTTACCCTCCAAAACTTTCCTGTAAGACCCACCATACACTTGTATCATAGAACGTGGAGAAATCAAGCTAGTACTCACCTGGAAGCTTCGTCCCTACTGGCTAGCTTTTCTAGATGGGGAATTGCTGTGCATAGTACTGGAAGAGAAAACTGAGCATCAATCGGATGTGAACCCTGAGAGATGCAGTAGTGATTGGCCTGGCACTGGTACAATACTGACACAAACATTGGTGGGAAAACCAGCAGCTTACTGATTGGACTTAAGTCTCAATACACAAGATAAAACCCATCCCTGACGCCATAATCAGGGTAAGAATCTGTAGCTAGACAGGTCATAGAGGCCCCAGAGGAGGACCTGCTATTACAATCTGGTAAAGAGATACAGTGTTAAGCTGACTCCTAATGATTTACCTGTACATCAACACATCTCTTAATCTTCACCTGAGAAGCTTCCATATGCAGTTAGATCGTGAATAACAAAAAGTCACAACTGATTAAGGTGCAGAGAATAAGCAACTATGGAATGTTCATTTCCAAAGAGGGCATCTTTATCATACTTCTCCCTTCTAAGGCTCAGGGATCATTCCAGATGAGAGGGAGGAAAGATGGTCAGAGCTAGGAATGGTGAGTGCCTACAAGGAAACAATGATTTTCAGACAGAGGGGTGATTGCATGTATGAACTCACAGTGTTGTGACATCATGCACAAGACCTGCTCAAGATCAAGCCAGACACAATCCCAGCATAGAGAGGGGAACTGGGCACAAAGTTCCAGCCCTAGCTAAAGAGCTGTGGGCAAATGATAGTTGTTGGGATAAAGTGAGTGAGAGGAAAAGGAGAGGGAGAGGGGGAGGGGGAGGGGAGGAAGGGGGAATAGAGAGGGAGGAAAAGAGTGAGAGAGATTAGGAATACCAGCTTGCTTGCTTTCTCTCTCTCTCTCTCTCTCTCTCTCTCTCTCTCCTTCCTTCCTTCCTTCCTTCCTTCCTTCCTTCCTTCCTTCCTTCCTTTCTTTTGGGTTTTTTTGGGGTTTTTTTTGGTTGTTTTTTTTTTTTTTTTTGAGACAGGGTTTCTCTGTATAGTCCTGGCTGTCCTGGAACTCACTCTGTAGACCAGGCTGGCCTTGAACTCAGAAATCTGCCTGCCTCTGCCTCTGCCTCTGCCTCCCAAGTGCTGGGATTAAAGGTGTGTGCCACCACTGCCTGACTACCAGCTTTCTTTAAAGTTGATCATACTATACTGTGATCATAGCTAAAGATATATAGACAGCATATATTGACCTGATGAGTATATATATATATATATATATATATATATATATATATATATGCACAAAGTTGGGTGGTAGGGAACAAAGGGAATGTAGGAGCAGTTGGGGCAGGGGATGGGGGATGGGTATGATCAAAACACATTGTGTGGACTCTCAGAGAGTTGATAACATAAGATGCAGTCACAAAGTGCGTGATGAACACAGGATCAGCACGCTCAGAGGTAGAGACTGCCCTGTCCCTTCTCCTTTAGCCTCTGGCTTGTAGAAAATTTTATAATTTAGACATTATTACTGCTTTGTCCACATCCACCGATTTTGAAATAATAGGATTTCTTTTCAATTTCATTCAAAATATTTTTTAACTTCCCCTCCCTGCCCCAGCCACTGCCCAAGCTCTTTGAAATAGAAGTTATTGAAAATTGAAAACTGTGTGATTTAATTTCCAAATACTTAAGAGCATTTTTCCCCTGAAGACTTGTTTCTCTCATTTAAGTCAGAGTATATTCAAGATAAATTGAATTTCCAAATGTTTGAGTCTTTTCCTTGGGCAGGAAAATGTTCTACCTTGGTAAACATTCTGTGTACAACAGAAGAGAATATACGTGTTCTCTCGTGGAGAGTTGTATACTCTAAACGCTAGTAGTGCTGGTTTGGTAGATCATGTTTGAATCTCTTTTCTTATTGATCTTACTTATTTTATCAATCCTTTACAGGCGTCATACTAACGTCTAAGGCATGGTTCCTTGCTCCCACTTGAAGATCCTACCAAGTTTTTTCCTGTATTGTTTGAAGCTCTGTGCTTATTTGAGTAAATGTTTATGATTTATCTCTTGAATGGAAACTTTGGCGATTATGAAATACCTTCCTTTATCCCCAATCAGAATTGCTTTTGTTTACCACTAACGTAAAGTATCTTTTCCCATCCTTTTTCTTTTGACCTGTTTTTGTGTATTTATTAAAAACTTACCACAAGCTGCATAAGGTTGGGGTTTGTGTATTTTTTTTTCCAATGTGTCAAACTATGATTCTCAGTTGAGATGGCAAAATCCTTTATATTTATATTTACATTTATACTGAGACAGAAACTCTCATCTTTACTATTTGGTTTCTTTTTGTCTTGTCTAATTGTTTCCCTTTTATGTTTTTAATCTTTTAGATTATTAAATCTTTTTATTATGCTCACTTGTCTGTGTTACTGCCTTATTCTTACCTTTATTTTTCTAGTGGCTATTTTAGGGTTAAACTTATCACTTTGTGCCTTCAGTTGCTGTTGTTGTGGATTGTGTTAATTCGGTTCCCCGAATTACTTGGGAACCCATACCATAAGTATACCTGTAAGACAATGAGGGTCTCTGCCCCTAATTGGCTTTGATTGGTGAATAAAAGTTACTGGTGGCCAATGGCTGGACAGGGAGATAGAGGCAGGACTTTAGAACTACTGGAGGAGGAAGTTTTTAGAGTTGTCATGCTGGGAAAGCAGGAAGATCAGGCCTGAGCACTAGAGAAGCAAGAGCTTACAGCCAGGTAAGAGCCCAGAAAGAGTGGCCCCAGGGTCCCTCCCCTGATTGAGTCTGGGTAGCAAAGAGGAAGTATAGATTTTAGTAAGTATTCAGGAGTATTGGATGGGAGGTGTTAGCAACTTGGAAATTTGGGAGTGGGCCCAGCCGTTGAGCTACTTAGGGCATATTAAAAATAAGGCTTCATGTATGTGCCTTTCATTCAAGGATCTACACATTGGGGCAGTATTGCGAAGCATGCGCACCTGCTGCGGAGTAAGAGTGGATTAACCATACTACCATTACAGCTATGATACCACTTCACTGGAGAATCTGAAAATGACAAACATGTGTCCTTTGTGATCTGCAGAGGGTTAGACTCCAGAACACTTGCAGAAACAAGAATTGTGCCTGCCTAAACCATTTTATAGAATGATACACCATTTACATACGGCCTGTACACATTGTTCCATAGACTATTTCTCTAACAGTGTAAAGGCAGTGTGAGTAGATGTTACACTCTGGTGTTTACGGAATAAGGACACATTCAGTGAGGATACCATTACTCTGAGATTGGTTGAATCTCCAGATGCAGAACTCGTGAACCCTGAGCCTAGGGATCCCAGAGCTCTTTCCCACCCATCCCCTATCTCTGTGCATGTGCTTCATATGATATAAGATGTGATGATGATTTTTGTTGGTAGATATTTATTTTTTAGGACTATTTTAAAATATGAACAGAAGTTGTTCTTTTAGCTTGCTGCTATAGCTTATTAAGTTATACTAATCCTTTGTTAGTTACCATTAATGCTTTCACATATTCTTACAGTACAGCTGGATTCCTGCTTGGTGTGCTGTTCCTTTGGCTTGAAAGTATAGAAAGAATCTTTTCATACTGTGTGGAAGTATCACTTGTCAATAAAACGCCTGTGGCCAATGAGCTGAGGCAATAATTAGAAGGTGGGACATCCAGCAAATAGAAATAGGATCCTGGGAAATAGTCAAGCAGACGAGATTTGACCCAAAAGCTGAAGTTGTAGGAAACCGAGACGTAACCAACCATGTGGCAGGACTTCAAGTCAACTAAACAGGCATGGATAAGTTATGAGCTCATCGGAGAACAAGCCAAAGCCTTGGGCCTGGGCATTTATTCCTGAAATACTGTGTCAGAGGCATTATTCCAGGAATGTAGGCGCAGGTGGAAAAGCCCGTGATTACATGAAGGTGTGTGGTTATACTTGTAGTAGGAATCTGAAAGTGATGATCTTATATATAGCAAAACAAAACAAAACAAAAAAACCAACCAACCAACCAACCAAAAAACAAAAAAACAATTGTTTTGTTTTTAACTAGATATTTTCTTTCAAATGTTATCCCCTTTCCTAGTTTCCTCTCCAAAGTGAGGTACTTTTCACTAGGTCTAGAGTTTTGGATTGACAAGTTGTCTCCTTTAGCGTTTAGACAGGTCCAGACATAGGCTAGTAGGACTTACAGTTTTTTTTCTTCTACTTTATGGTGCTATGAAATGGATTCTCAGTAAAATCTTTACTTTCAATTACTGATGGCCATCGTTCCCTGAGGATATGAGGCAGCATAACTCCTGGGATGCTGGGTCGCGGCAGTGAGCCACTGTGCGCAGGCGTGAGATCTCCTGGAAAACAGCTAATCCTGTGTGGCGTTTCACGTGGCGTGGCTGGGGTGCTCTCTAGGCTAGTTGCATGGGATGCATTTTTGACTTCCTACATAATTTCTACATTCTTGAACATATAAAACAGACAACTGCAAGCATGATTTCTGTTTTGGGCGCTGATTAAACATCATAACTTGGAGCTCCAACTCTTCCCGCAGCTCATTTGTTTTCGTATTAGTGTTCCTAGTGTAGTTTATTAGGATGCCCTGGACACCTGAAGCCACCTCTCCTTCCTTGCTTTCTGCATCTTCTTAATTATATTCCTCCGTCTAGAAATCGCTTTCTTATTTTACACATGCAATTTCTTTCTTCTGGGTGTTTCTCACAGCCTCCCTTTATCAGTAGTTCAAGACATGTAATCTTATTATTATGCCCTTGGTAGCTCTCACTGTTACTTTAGAAAAGTCTGATTTTCTGTTTGCAAGTCATTAATTCTGCAGAATCTAAACAATTGGCTATTCTGTCCTAAGCCCCTACTTAAAAAAAAACAAAACCCAGGCTTGCATTTTTACCTCTAAAATTTTATCTAGAGGATTTACAATATCTTTCTGATTAGTATTTCTTTTATATTTGTATGGGAAATACAGTTGTATGTAATATAGGACATTTTGGATAGTTCTTGTATTAATTTGATTTTTTTTATTATACCAATAGTTCCTATTTTCCTGTTTTCTTACAGGACTGATAGAGATTTTTTTTTTAATTAGATTCAGAGGGAACTGTGAGGGGCTCAGGAGGCAATGCCACCTGCTGCCACGTCCAGCAACCTCAGTTCCATCCCCATCCCACACAGGGTGGAAGGCAAGGACTGCCTCCCTAAAGCTGTTCTCTGGCCTCTACCCTAACTCTGGGGAGTCCATGTGCTTCTAGTCATCGGTCTAGAAACTTAGGAGTTGTGCTCATTTTCTTTTTAAAAAATGTGTGTGTGTGTGTGTGTGTGTGTGTGTGTGTGTACATGCATGTACATTCACATGTGTGAAGACTGCGTTTGCATGTGTGTAGTTGTGCACATGTAGAGGTTAGACAACAAGTGTTGGGTATCTGGTCTCTCCTTCTATGATGTGTGTCTTGTGATCACACTCAGGTTGTCAGGCTTAGCAACAAATGTTTTCATTGCCTGAGACACCTTGTCTGGCCCCTTGATTTGAATTTTCGTGAGATCACTTCATGGCTGGTTCCTATTATATCAGGAAACCAAGCATATGGCCGCTTCAGTGTTTGCAATGGTAGGACTTTCAGTTGCTTTGCTATTCTTCTTTTTTTTCTCGCTGGAAAGAATTCCTTTGTGCTTTCATGCAGTGTTTTCAACAGCAGTCGATGATCACTGTCCAGATGCAAAATCAGAGAAATGCTTATTTATCTATTCATTACATGCGTGTTCTCAAGTGTGTACTAAAGAACATGTGTGCAGATGTGTATGCATATGTGTGCTCAGTGTGTAGACCAGAGGACAACCTCCAGGTCACCACTCCTCAGGACAGCTGTTCACTTGGCTTTTTTGAAACAGATTCCTTCACTTATGGCCTAGGGTTTGCCAGGGCTGACTGGCCGGGGAGCTCTGTGGGTGTACGTATTCCCACCTCCCTGTTCTTGGTCTACAGGCTCCGCCACCACCACTGGCATTTTATGTGGACCTGGAGATCAAAGCTATATCGCTATGCTTATTTAACTGGTCCTCTAAACTGAGTTATCCCCCACCTGCCTGTAGTGTCTTTTCCTCAGCTCCACTCCATTATCTCCATGGCAACTAAATTAACTTTTGTATACTGCAAATCATGTCATGTCACTCCTTTCACTTAATGCTTCAGTGGATTTTTTAAAAATTCCAAATAAAATTCAAATTCCATAGAAAAACATGAGTATTTGTCCACTGCCCTCCATGGACACATCTGTTCTGTGTTCTACATTTTTAAATGTTTGAAATTTTCTGGAAAAGAATTTTTACGGCTGAGAAGTTAAAAATATTGGTTGGACATTCGTAGGAGATGAAGAATAAGGATAAGTGAGCACACTTATTTTCATGAGCTAGAAACTTTTATTTATTCTTTTCTTGCATTTAAAGTACTCTCCAATGACAGCTTGGGCCTGAGATTCTTTATCATAGTCCTTAACCTACCCAACTGCAACCAACCATGTTACAAGACTTCCCCTGTCAGTCCATCTTTGAGTCCAACCAATTCCCCTCGTTTCTTTAAGGTTGATTTGGTGCTCACTACAGAGCCCATCGACTAACTTGACATACATAGGCCCATCACAATTGAGCACAAGCACACAGAGACAGGCTTGACACTTGTCTAAGGCTTTGGCAGTTTCACACTCAGAACATGCTATGTCACTGTGCATGAGGACGATCTTCCACACCTCTTCTAAAACAGTATTGACATCCATTATGGCAAGTCCTAGAACAGCAGCACCTGGTAGCAGATAATCCCTACATTAACACTCTCACAGGCAGCTGGCTTACTGAGCTCCTCAGTTATACTCAGGACTGAAGTATGATGCAGCTGCATGTGCCATGACCTACCATTTGTCACTACTACCACAATATCCATTACCCATGCATACTACATACTACATACTACAATATCCTTTACCTCTTATGATTTCTGAGGCTCTGCTGCTCTGCTGAGCATTCTCCCCACCCACCTTCCTTAACCCCTGGCTGAACTGACTTGCCATGCCTGTTGATTGAGTATCAATGAACACTTGACACTGTCTGCAAGATTGTGGGCTTCCTGGCGTGGCTGGAGGTCCTGTCCCTTAAACCAGTCTCTTGTCAATTCATACTAACTGAAATGAAGTAGTGTGATTGAGGGGTAGTGACTTACACTTGGCTTTGATAGCACATGTGAGAGGTTCCTCTGTAGTAATGTCAGTTTCCTATGATGCCTGAACTAGCCATAGTGCTATAAGTTGCTCATACATTTTCCTTTATCTGCTGCAATTGGAAAGGTAGCTAATAGGACCAGAACATATGTAGAAGTGGCGCTTAATTATAAAATAATGAAAAACAGCCTACATCATGAAATCACCTCATAATCAGAACGATTGAAACTGAGATTCAGTAATTAATGATTACATCAATTAAATGAACTCAATTTGTATCTCTGGCCTACATATACAATGTGAGAAAATATAATACCTTACCTATGGAGACAATTACTAAAATATGGAAGACGTGCTAAGTTCCGAGAGCTGAAGCCCACACAGCGATCGAGTTAATTCCTTTTGGACGTTCTCGGTGTTTTGGAAACTGAGTATTAATTTGCTGGCTGTGCCTCATATCAAGACCACCCTGTAACAATTTAATTCCTCAGTGGATCTCTGCTTATCATTTAGCTAGATGTGTAGCTAAACCACTGAGACAAAATATGTAAATAAACATTTAACCTTTGATTGATGAAACATGTTTCATTTGAGAATGTTTTAAATTAAATGCTAATGTAAAAATATTAGGATTTGTTTATTCAAAATAGGCTACCTTAGTCAAGAAACATAATTTATCCTCTAGGATCCTGAGCTGTGTATGGTTTTGATAGACAGTCTAGAAAACATTTTTTTTGAAAATATATAAGGTAATTGTATCATAAATGCTATAGGATTTAGACATAAATATATGATATAAAATATTTAAATGTCAAAAAAATTTTTTACAAATATAATTCAGATATAATTGTCCCAAAGAATATGTTGTATGACACAAATATTTAGTGTGGCTTATTGTGTGTGCACAATGGTATCTGGGTATTTGGCTGGGAAGGGGATAGAAACATTTCTGAAATGCTATTTTGACAAAATAGTAAAAGTAAAAACTTAAAAGTAAAGCATTTAAAATTTTTATTAAAATAAAAATTAAAATAATAAACTAAAAGAAATATTCATTAAACTCAAAGCAGCAAAATAATGAAAATAACAGCATATGATAAAGCTAAAGCTAAAACATTATTTGAAGAGTGTAGCTTAAGATCAGAGATTCTGCTCTGTTCCACAATTCATGAACTGTTCATATTCTCTTATTTTCAAAATATATACCTCACTGAAGGAAATTCTTCAGGTTTTTTTTGAAAGAAAGCCTAATTTTTATATTCTGCTCTAGGGCATGAAATTCTGCAAACATTTTCATTTATTAATGTTTTCAAACACCTGGGGATTTTGTAGACATTACAGATATTTTCATATGCATAAACCTAGAATAATGTTGACTATAAGGGAAAGCTTTCTAAGTTTCAAATCTATATGTATTTCATGAGACCACAAGTTCTATTAGAGACAGCCTTTTGCTGCTTGGGCTTATTTCCATTACATAAAGTGTAACAAGGGGTTGAGAGTGGGGATACATACAGCTCGGAGGTACAGCACTTTTCTAGAATGCCCGAGGCCTTTGGTTCTGCCACTGGCACTGAAAAAAAATTGTGAATTTTTTCATTTAAAGCATACAAAATATGTATATATTCTCAAACATCAACCAATTCTTAAAATACATTTCTATAATCCTGAGTCTAAATTATGTATCAGGATATCCTTTAAAATATAATTGTTCTTATTATTAAAGAATTGAAGAATGTTGTTGTTCTTTTTCTTGTGAGAACATGTCCAAAAACTTATTGAACCAGACTTTGTTTTCCCGTGAAAAATAACAATGCTTTAATCATAGAAACTGCCCTGTTTATTGCTGTAAAGAGACAGTCTGCTAGGATTACGTTCCTAAACAACAGTAGGCTTATTCTTATGCTGCATATGAGCCCAGCCCCAAAGTTGGCACCAACTCTGGAGATCCTGGGGAGCCTCAAAGTCTTTACTCAAGAGAGAGAAAAGGTCTTATAAGAACTGTAGTAATTGAGGGCCCCAGTGATGGCTCAGTGGGTAAGACCCCTTGGTATGCAAATGTGAGGGCCTGAGTTTGAATCCTGACACCCACAAAAATGGCCATATGCGCCTCGTAACCCCAAAACTGTGGTGGAGGGAGACATAGGTAGACTGCAGGATCTTGCTGGTTAGCTAGCCCAGCAGAAACAGTGATCTTTAGTTCTGTGAGAAAATTAGAGTGTGATAGAGGAAGACAGCCAGTGTCTTCCCTGGTCTCATCTCAGTGTGTGTGTTTGTGTATAGGTGCCACACACACACACACACACACACACACACACAATGTGTTGATTACATAAAGGATGCATGTCAATTTAGTACTTCATCTAGGGAAGAGCAAGATCATATTCATAATGTTAGTGCTTTGTTCTATAAGTCTGTATCCAGCCCTCACCTTATGCAATTCATAAACAGCTTCCTCTGTTCTCACTGTAACACAATTGATTTTCTGGTGTCTTCTGTTATTAAATGGCTTCATTTGTTTCATTTCAGTTTCTTCTAAAAGCTTTCAATTTGGGGGCTTATATGTGACATTTTCCGACATTTCTGTCTGGTGTTGGCATCTACTTGTTTAATTATTTTTGTAAAACAACTTTCTTCACTCACGAGTGATCAGAGACTTCTTTTTTTTTTTTCCAACTTTTATTAGATATTTTCTTCATTTACATTTCAAGTGTTATCCAGAAAGTTCCCTATACCCTCCCCCCTCCCGGCCCTGCTCCCCTACCCACCCGCTCCCACTTCTTGGCCCTGGCGTTCCTCTGTATTGGGGCATATAAAGGCTGCATGACCAAGGGGCCTCTCTTGCCAATGATGGCCAACTAGGCCATCCTCTTCTATATATGCAGCTAGAGACATGAGCTCAGGGGGTACTAGTTAGTTCATGGTTATTCTTCCACCTATAGGGTGGAAGAATAACCCTTCAGCTCCTTGGGTACTTTCTCTAGCTCCTTCCTTGGGAACCCTGTGTTCCATCTAATAGCTGACTGTGAGCTTCCACCTCCATGTTTGCCAGGCATTGGTATAGTCTCCCACAAGACAGCTATATCCGGGACCTTTCAGCACTATCTTGCTGGCATATGCTATAGTGTCTATGTTTGGTGGCTGATTGTGGGATGGATCCCTGGCAGCCACAGTCATTGGGTCCATCCTTTGGATTCAGCTTCACACATGATCTCTGTAACTCTTTCAATGTGTGCTTTGTTCTTAATTCTAAGAAGGGGTGACGTGTCCACATTTTGATCTTCCTTCTTNCCCGACTTCAAAGCACTTTATATGTAAGAAAGAAAATTCCCCATGGTTCCATGGCTACTACAGTCATAGAGCTGTGACAAACACAGACAGAGACCAACAGCATGTCTGTCAGCTCCTTAGAATGTTTCCAAAAGGGGCAGGCTGCGATTTTCCTGTTCTACAGAAGTTCCACTGTCATGCTCAAATTCTGGCCACTCTCCTAAACCCACAGCTTCCTGCAGATACACCTGTAGCCATTCTCAGTGCTTGACTTGACAGTGTGTCTTTAAAGTATGACTGTTGTCACAGTCATCACTCTTTGCTCTTTGGTAGAAGAGACAACACAGAGTGACAGTGAAGCTCCTGTCTTCGCCTGACTCCTTTCTTCCTGTTACCTTACCCATATACTGCTGAAACCATGTTTCCTGCTCTACTGCCTCGCCTCATCTGTTATTTCTCTCCAAGTCAGGTGATGATGCTTTTCTTGAACTCCCCTCACAAACCCAGCAGAACTAGGAAACGAAACAAAGTTTACAGATTTTTTTTTTTTTTTTTTTTTTTTTTTTACAATTTTGATAAGTTAAGAGGACAGGCTTGGCTTCTTGGAAGTTGCTCTAGAGTTGTAGGCAGGGGTGTGTCAATGAAGGTCAACTGTGGAAGGAGCCCCTTTATGTTCATGTAGTGTGGGGAATATAAGCTTAAAGGATATCTTGGGAGAGGAGGAGAAAAATATTCTTTCCCAGGGGAGAGTGCCCCAGTTGGTTGTGCAATACAGAACGGTCAGCACTGAGATCATGTGCATACATGTTCATTTTACAGATGGAGTGTATTATATTTATGTATTCAGGAAAAAAATATATCACTTGAGTTAAAACAAAAGAAGTGAGAGGCCATGAATTTGACATAGAGCAAGTAGGGCACACACGAGAGGAATTTGGGGTAGTAAAAGAAATTCCTTAACTGTATTTTAAGTTCAAAAGTTGAAAGAAGAAAATTTGTTGTTTCTGTCCCAAGTGCTCTTAAATTCTTTGTCACAGGTTCTCTGTCACAGGCATGTTTGCAATGTGCTTGTGTCCTCAAAGCCTGAAGAGCAGAGCATCTGGGCTCGAGGTGGCCTTTATAACCTCATATAACCTGTGTGTAAATAGTATACATATTGTCACTCATACCCTGTGTGTAAATGGCAGGAGCATCACCATTCCCACCATGTGTACACAGTCCTACTGTACTAAGTGACATGTCATGGATCTTCTTCACACTCAAAAGAATAATTTGAAGTCTTTTCTTAAAATGCTATTCCCCCCATTCTTTTACATGTCAAGATACAGTCCAGGATTTCTTTCTTCTGACTGCTGCGTGTCAGTTTTCTTAGCTAGAATCTCCTCCCTATTCTGTTACCCCATTAGAGGCTGTCATACTTACAAACCCTGAATGGGAACTGAGCATATCTGACTGTGTCCTGCTCTGTATCCGACTCCTGTGAATGTTTTTACCTGACGGTTCTTGCATGTCATCTGTCTAGGCCACTGTACCTTGTGATGTTCTGCTTAGAGTGGATTCTATGATCCTGGGGAGCAGCAGAAAAGCACTTCTTACATTTTTCCTACACACTTTGGATCCTGAAAGAGTAGTGTATCACAGTGTACCTTTCCCTGGCTCTTCAAGTTCTTTCTACACTTGGATTCCAGACTTCTTCAGAAATTACCTTCATTAACCCCACCAGTGCTTTCTATGTCCAATCATGGTAGCAGGTAATGCTTACAGACCTTCATCTTACTTAACTACTCTATAAACATGCCATTCTTTTTATTTTTTTCTAATAATTTAACATTATATTTTTGTACTTAGATTTTTTATTAGATATTTTCTTTCTTTACATTTCAAATGTTATCCCATTTCCTACTTTCCCCTCCGAAAATAATCCCCTATCCCCTACCCCCACCCCTGCTCCCCAACCCTCCCATGTCCATTCCTGGTCTTGGCATTCCCCTATACTGGGGCATAGAACCTTCACAGGACATAGGGTCTCTCTTCCCATTGATGACTGACTAGGCCATCCTCTGCTACATATATAGCTAGAGCCACAAGTTCCACCAAGTGTTTTCTTTGATTGGTGGTTTAGTTCCAAGGAGCTGTGGGGATACTGGTTAGTTCATATTGATGTTCCTCCTATGAGGCTTCAAACCTTGGGTACTTTCTCTATCTCTTTCATTAGGGACTATGTGCTATGTCCAATGGATGATTATGAGCATCCACTTCTGTATTTTCCAGGCACTGGCAGAGGCCCTCAGGAGGCAGCTATATCAAGCTCCTGTCAGCAAGTTCTTGTTGGCTTCTGCCATAGTGTCTGGGTTTGGTGGCTGTTTATGGGATGAATCCCCAAGTGGGGGCAGTCTTTGGATTATCGTTCCTTCAGTCTCTGCTCCAAACTTTTTCTCTGTAACATCTCCCATGGGTATTTTGTCCTCCCTTCTAAGAAGGATTCTGAGCTTCTTGGCTAATATCCACTTATCAGTGAATGCATATCATGTGTGTTCTTTTGTGATTGGATTACCTCACTTAGGATGATATTCTCCAGATCCATCCATTTGTCTAAGAATTTCATAAATTCATTGTTTTTATAGCTGAGTAGTACTGCATTGTGATAATGTACCACATTTTCTATATCCATTCCTCTGTTGAGGGACATCTGGGTTCTTTCCAGCTTCTGGCTATTATAAATAAGGCTGTTATGAATATAGTGGAGCATGTATCCTTATTACATGTTGGAGCATCTTCTAGGTAAATGCCCAGGAGTGGTATTGCTGGATCTTCCAGTAGAACTATGTCCAATTTTCTGAGGAACCACCAAACTGATTTCCAGAGTGGATGTACCAGTTTGCAGTCCCAACGCAATAGAGGAATATTCCTCTTTCTCCACATCCTCGCCAGCATATGCTGTAACCTAAAATTTTGATCTTAGCCATTCTGACTGGTGTGAGGTAGAATCTCAGGGTTGTTTTGATTTGCATTTCCCTGCTGATTAAGGATATAGAACATTTTTTATTAGGTGCTTCTCAGCTATTCAATATTGCTCAGTTGAGAATTCTGTGTTTAGCTCTGTACCCCATTTTTTAATAGGGTTGTTTGGTTATTTGGAATCCAACTTCTTGTGTGTGTGTATATATATATATATATTTAGCTCCCTATCGGATTTAGGATTGGTAAAGATCTTTTCCCAATCTGTTGGTCGCCTTTTAATCTTATTGACAGTGTCCTTTGCCTTACAGAAGCTTTGCAATTTTATGAGATCCCATTTTTATTTTTTTCCATTTGTCCATTCTTGATCTTATAGCACAAGCCATCATTGTTCTGTTCAGGAGTCTTTCCCTGTGCCCATATTTTCGAGGCTCTTCCCCACTTTCTCCTCTATAAGTTTCAATGTCTCTGGTTTTATGTGGAGGTCTTTGAACCACTTAGAGTTCAGCTTTGTACAAGGAGATAAGAATGGATCAATTCGCATTCTTCTACATGCTAACTGCCAGTTGAGGCAGCACCATTTGTTGAAAATGCTGTCTTCTTTCCACTGGATGGTTTCATCCACTTTGTCAAAGATCAAGTGACCATGGGTATGTGGGTTCATTTCTGGGTCTTCAATTCTATTCCATTGATCTACCTGTCTTTCACTGTACCAGTACCATGCAGTTTTTTTTTTTTTATCATAATTGCTCTGTAGTAGAACTTGAGGTCAGGCTTGGTGATTCCACCAGAGGTTTTTTTATTGTTGAGAATACTTTTTGCTATCCTAGGTTTTTTGTTTTTCCAGATGAATTTGAAAATTGCTCTAAGTCTGTGAAGAATTGAGTTAGAATTTTGATGGAGATTGCATTGAATCTGTAGATTGCTTTCAGCAAGATAGTACTACTAGAGGATCCAACAATACCTCTCCTGGGCATAACCTAGAAGATGTTCAAACTGGTTATAAGAACACATGCTCCACTATGTTCATAGTAGCCTTATTTATAATAGCCAGAAGCTGGAAAGAACCCAGATGTCCCTCAACAGAGGAATGGATACAGAAAATGTGGTACATTTATACAATGGAGTACTACTCTGCTATTAAAAACAATGAATTTATGAAATTCTTGGGCAAATGGATGTATCTGGAGGATATCATCCTTAGTGAGGTAACCCAATCACAAAAGAAGCCACTAGATTTGCACTCACTGATAAGTGGATATTAGTACATAATCTTAGAATACCCAAGATACAATTTGCAAAACACAAGAAAATCAAGAAGAAGGAAGACCAGCATGTGGATACTTCATTCCTCCTTAAATAAAATACCCATGAAAGGAGTTAAAGAGACAATATTTGGAGCTAAGATGAAAGGATGGACAATCCAGAGACTACCCCACCCGGGGATCCATCACATACAGTCACTAAACTCAGACACTATTGCATAGGACAGCAAGAGTTTGCTGAAGGGACTCTGATATAACTGTTTCATGTGAGGCTATGCCAGTGCCTGGCAAATACAGAAGTGGATGTTCATAGTCATCTATATGATGGAACACAGGGCCCCCAATGGAGAAGCTAGAGAAAGTACCCCAGGAGCTGAAGGGGTCTGCAACCCTATAAGAGGAACAACAATATGAACTAACCAGAACCCCCAGAGCTCAAGTCTCTAGCTGCATATGTAGCAGAAAATGGCCTAGTCAACCATCACTTGGAAGAGAGGTCCCTTGGTATTGCAAACTTTATATGCCCCAATACAGGGGAATGCCAGGGCCAAGAAGTGGGAGTGGGTGGGTAGGGGACCAGGGCGGGAGGAAGGTAGAGGAAACTTTTGGGATAGCATTTGAAATGTAAATTAAGAAAATATCTAATAAAAAATAACCATTTTGATTAAATGAATCCTGCCAATCCGTGAACACGGAAGATCTTTCCATCTTTTGAGATCTTCTTCAATTTCTTTCTTGAGATACTTGAAGTTCTTATCATACAGGTCTTTCACTTCCTTAACTAGAGTCATACCAAGGTATTTTATATTATTTGTGACTATTTTGAAGGTTGTTGTTTCTCTAATTTCTTTCTCAGCCAGTTTATCTTTTGTGTAAAGAAAGACCACTGATTTGTTTGAATTGATTTTAAATCCAGCTACTTCACTGAAGGTTTTTTGTTTGTTTGTTTGTTTGTTTAATCAGGTTTAGGAGTTCTCTGGTGGAATTTTTTGGGATATATATATATATATATATATATATATATATATATATATATAATCATATCATCTGCAAATACTGATATTTTGACTTCTTCCTTTCCATTTTGTATCCCCTTGACCTACTTTTGTTGTTGAATTGCTCTGGCTAGTACTTCAAATACTATATTGAATTGGTAGGGAGAAAGTGGGCAGCCTTGTCTAGTCCCTGATTTTAGTGGAACTGCTTCCAGTTTCTCACCATTTAGTTTGATGTTAGGCTACTGGTTTGGTGTATATTGCTTTTATTATGTTTTGGTATGGGCCTTGACTTTCCAAGACTTTTATCATGAAGAGATGTTGGTCTTTGTTCAATGCTTTCTCAGCATCTAATGAGATGATCTTGTGGTTTTTGTCTTTGAGTTTATTGATATAGTGGATTACATTGATGGATTTTTGTATATTGAACCATCCTTGCATCCCTGAGATGAAGCCTACTTGATCATGATGGATGATCATTTTGATGTGTCCTTGGATTCGGTTTGTGAGAATTTTATTGAGTATTTTTGCATCGATATTCATAAGGGAAATTGGTGTGAAGTTCTCTTTCTTTGTTGGGTCTTTGCGTGGTTTAGGTGTCAGAGCAATTGTGGCTTCATAGAACGAATTGAATAGAGTACCTTCAGTTTCTATTTTGTGAAATAGTTTGAGGAGTGTTGGAATTAAGTCTTCTTTGAAGGTCTGATAGAACTCTGCACTAAACCCATCTGGTCCTGGGCTTTTTTTGGTTGGGAGACTGTTAATGACTACTTCTATTTCTTTAGGGGTTTAGGGGAAATGGGACTGTTTACATCACTAATCTGATCCTGATTTAACTGGTCCCTGGTATCTGTCTAAAATTGTCTTTTTCCTCAAGGTTTTCCAGTTTTGTTGAATATAGGTTTTGTAGTAGGATCTGATGATTTTTTGGATCTCCTCAGGTTCTGTTGTTATATATCCCTTTTCATTTTATCTACCTTGTTAATTTTTTCAAAGAACCAGATCCTTGTTTGGTTGATTCTTTGTATAGTTCTTTTTGTTTCCGCTTGGCTGATTTCAGCCCTGAGTTTGATTATTTCCTGCAGTCTACTCTTCTTGGGTGAATTTGCTTCCTTTTTTTCTAGAGCTTTTAGGTATGCTGTCAAGCTGCTAGTGTATGTTTACTCCAGTTTCTTTTTGGAGGCACTCAGAAGTATGAGTTTTCCTCTTAAGACTGCTTTCATTGTGTCCCATAAGTTTGTCCCATATGTTGTGGCTTCATTTTATCATTAAACTCTAAAAAAGTCTTTAATTTCTTTCTTTATTTCTTCCTTGACCAAGTTATCACTGAGTAGAGTGTTGTTCAGCTTCCACGTGTATGTGGGCTTTCTATTATTTAAGTTGTTATTGAAGATCAGCCTTAGTCCGTGGTGATCTGATAGGGTGCATGGGATTATTTCAAGATTTTTGTATCTGTTGAGGCCTGTTTTGGTGACCGATTATATGATCAATTTTAGAGAAGGTACCATGAGGTCCTGAGAAGAAGGTATATCCTTTTGCTTTAGGATAAAATGTTCTATAGATATCTGTTAAATCCATTTGTCTCATAACTTCTGTTAGTGTCCACATGTCTCTGTTTAGTTTCTGTTTCCAGGATCTGTCCATTGATGAGAGTAGGGTGTTGAAGTCTCCCACTATTATTGTGTGAGGTGTCATATGTGACTTTAGTTTTAGCAAAGTTTCTTTAATGAATGTGGATTCCCTTCCATTTAGAGCATAGATGTTCAGAATTGAGAGTTCATCTTGGTAAATTTTACCTTTGATGTGTAAGAAGTGTCCTTCCTTATCTTTTTTGAGAACTTTAGGTTGAAAGTCGATTTTTTTCAATACTAGAATGGCTACTCCAGCTTGTTTCTTGGGACCATTTGGTTGGAAAATTGTTTTCCAGCCTTTTACTCTAAGGTTTTTGTATTTGTCCCTGGGGTGGGTTTCCTGTATGCAGCAAAAAATTGGGTCCTATTTATGTAACCAGTGTCTTGAGTCCATTGATTTCAAGAGATATTTAGGAAAAGTTGGTGTTGCTTCTTGTTATTTTTGTTGTTAGAGTTGGGATTCTGTACATGTGGCTAACTTCTTTAGGTTTGTTGAAAGATTACTTTCTTGCTTTTTCTAGAGCTTAGGTTTCCTCTTTGTGTTGGAGTTTTTTCTTTATTATCCTTTGAAGGGCTGGATTTGTGGAAAGATATTGTGTAAATTTGGTTTTGCCATGGAATACTTTGGTTTCTCCATCTATGGCAATTGAGAATTTTGCTGGGTATAGTAGCCTAGGCTGGCATTTGTGTTCTCTTATGGAATGTATGACATCTGCTCTCAATCTTCTGGTCTTCATAGTCTCTGGGGAGAAATCAGGTATAATTCTGATAGGTCTGCCTTTATATGTTATTTGACCTTTTTCCCTTACTGCTTTTAATATTCTTTCTTTGTTTTGTGCATTTGGTGTTTTGATTATTATGTGATGGCAGGAATTTCTTTTCTGGTCCAAACTATTTGGGGTTCTGTAAACTTCTTGTATGTTCATTACCATCTCTTTCTTTAGGTTAGGGAAGTTTTCTTCTATAAGTTCATTGAAGATATTTTCTGGCACTTTAATTTGGAAATCTATCTTCTCATCTATACCTATTATCCTTAGGTTTGGTCTTCTTATTGTGTCCTGGATTTCCTGGATGTTTTGGGTTAGGATCCTTTTGCATTTTCCACTTTCTTTGATTGTTGTGTCAATGTTTCCTATGGTATCTTATGCACCTGAGTTTCTCTCTTCTATCTCTTGCATTCTGTTGGTTATGCTTTCATCAATGGCTCCTGACTTCTTTCCTAGGTTTTCTATTTCCAGAGTTCTCTCCTTTTGTGAATTGTTTATTGCTTCTACTTCCATTTTTAGATCCTGGATTGTATTTCTTTAAGGGAGTTATTTATTTCCTTCTTAAAATTCCCTATCATCACCATGAGAAGTGTCTTTAGATCCATATATCCCTTTTCTGGTAGGATGGTATTTCCGGGACTTGTTATGGTGGGAGAGTTTGGTTCTGATGATGCCAAGTAGTCTTGATTTCTGTTGCTTCTGCTTGCCTCCTGCCATCTGATTACCTCAGGTGCTCACTGCCCTTAATATATCTGATTGGAGCCTGTCTTTCCTGTAATCCCAGTTGAGTCAGAACTCCTCAGAGTCCAGATTTCTCTGTGATTCTGGGATCCTGTGAACCTGAGATTCTTAGTGTGTCCAAGTTCTTGGCACTCAAGCTTCCTCTGAGACCCTGAGATCCTGGTGTGACCAAGCTCCTCGGATCCTGGAATCCTAAGATCCTGGGCTTGTCAGAATGCCTGGAATTGGTACCTCCTCTGGGGACTGTGGGGCTGTCTGCTGTGTTTGAAACCAATGTAGACCAGTGCTGACCAGAAGGAACCCAAGCCACTGGTTTGGCCAGTTTTCTGTGTCCCTGCTCCTGCTGGCACAGGCCCCTCATGATTGTTTTGGAACAGATGTTGTGTTCTATTCACCAGTGATCCTAAGATCCTGGCCATGCTAGGGAGCCTGGGGCTTGGAGAGTCCTCTGGGCACTGTGGGACTATCTGCCGAGTTCCTGCCCAAGGTGGCCCGGAGCTGGCCTAAACATGCCATTTTTTTTCCTTTAAAAAAATCATTCCCATTCTGTATCAAGTCAGAACACACTTTGGGCTGCTGTTCTTCTGTCTTCTGTGTCTCAGTCTTGGATAAATTGTCATATTTTTTAAAGAACCAAGTCTCACAATGCTCCTGGATTCTTTCCAAGTCTTCCTGTCTTCTCATTTACAATGCTTTTTATCCCTTCCACTCTCAGATGACTTTCCTTAGGGTTATTCAGATTGACACTTACAGACCAAAGACCTCATCAAACTCTAGTAACACATTGAAGCCTTTTTGATATTTTTATTTTAATATTTCACATGCATCTCAAATTCAACACCTGAGACAGAAATTGATAACCCTCAGAACATAGACCTTCACTTCTAGACATGCTATATCTCAGTATACAATGCTCAAACTGCAAACATGGGAGTGAATCAGATCCCTTGTCCCCCATTTCGTATTTCTTGACTTATCTACTTGTGTTCATGGTGTCTGTGTTCACATGTTCATGCATTTGTAAGCCAGAGGCCAACATCATGTCTTCCTCAATGTTTTCCCTCTGTCTACTTTTTTGAGAAAAGATTTCTGACTATATCTAGAGTGTACCAACCTGGCTGGTTGTCCAGAAAAGTCCAGGGATTCTCCTGTCTGCATCTCCAATAGTATCACCCCTAGATTTTTATTGTGCTGGGCATCCAAACTCAAGCTGCCATGCTTGCCACACACTCTCCCATTTCCCCAGCCACTCATCTCGTGTTTCTAGTCAGTCATCAGATCCTGTTCTTGCTCCCTCTGAACTAGCTACTGTCCACCCCTGCTCTTCACTGTCTTGGTCTTGCTGTTCTCACATTCTCCCATTGCTCAGGCATCCCTCCCAGGCTGCTGCATCATCCTCTTGCCCTCCTTTTACTGCACATGCTTTCCCCTTCCCAACTTGTTCTTGGTATTATAACTGGTACCATCTTTCAAAAAGTCAAACCCCTATAATTTTTAAAAACTAGTGTATTTCTGGTTTTGTGTGTGGCTTTATTTATTTATTTATTTATTTATTTATTTATTTATTTTTGCCAGTGAGTTTGTTTACAGGTTCCTGTGTATCCTACCCAGGGCTTCACTACTGAAGAAAACATATCCTCGCCCCTCCCCCAATCTCATAATCACTGCCCCTCCTCTATCTCATAACCTCTATTTTATTTTTGTCACTTAGATTTTGCTATGTAGAGGAAATCTCAAAATTCAACAATTTAACATAACTTTTGCTCATAATGGTAGATCAATTGTCATTTTTCTCTGGGGCTGTCTTGGTGGATTTCTGAGGCCATCTGGAAGATTGTTGGGGCTGTATAATCTGGAGGCAATTAATTTATACAGCTACCAGTGTCTCAGATGACCAAATCAGTCTATTGCTGTGACAAGCCAATCAAAATAATGAGTTGAGTGATGGCCAAGAGAAGAGCTATTAATTTTCAGTGTGGCCATCCGTGCCCAGTCCTGAAAAGCTTGGTCCTGGAACCTGACTCGGGTGATGAGGGCATGAACAAAGGACAGACACACGGACAGAAAAGCTGGGGCATACAGTTAGAGAAGGAGGGGCTAGCTTGTCTCAGTAGGAGCTCTCTATAGAGAGCAGTCTCAGTTTACACATCAGGAGGACACTGCAGATGCTAGTTTTTGTGCTTCCTGGTTAATCATTCAAAATCACCTAAACACTCTTTCTCAGACCAGAGGAAGACTTTGGCATGCCTCTGAGCCTCACTAACAGGAAGGTTCCTCCAATTCCCATTGGGATCCTTGAGGTAGCTGTGCCTATACCAGCAATAGTCACTCAGGTCTTCATCTTGACCTTAGCCACTCACTCTGGCTTCCTTGGATATCTGTATCACATGGATAGACGATGAGGACTAGTGTCCTAAGCTGCACCTTGGCATATTAGCAATGGATGCAAGATTTCCAGAGGGAAAAACTAGGGATGGGGAGGAAATATGTCTACTCAGGCATCGTTGGTCTCTATAGTCAGGTTGGTCATTATCTCAGATATGTCTCTCTTGGGTCCTGCTGACTCTGAGGCGGTCACTGTTGCCTAAGGGGGAAGTCATTATTGCTTTAAGAGCAGCTTTGGCTCCAGTCACACAGAGGTTACAGCTGTGTTCATGTTCTTAGAACTTGAGGTTAGATAAAAAAGAAGTAAAATAATTTCTGAAGCACAGGTTTGAGGAACAAAGGGGAATTAATTAATAAGGACTGGTCTTCCTTTTAGCAAAAGCTAATTTCAAAGATAATTTTATATCTGGTCAGGGGTTGGTTTGAGGAGATAACACATTTTTGTTCCATGTGGCTTATTCTTCAGTAGGCTAGCCCAGGCTTATTCATCTTCCACTAGACTAGCCTTCCTGTATTCATGCATAATGGTCTTTGGATTCATAAGGGTAAAATGAGACTGAAAACCCCAGCACCTGAAGCACTTTTCAAGACTTCAAAAATACTGTGTCTTGTATTTTCCTAGTGTTCAAAACAATTCAGGAGCCCAAGCTTGGAGGACTACCCAGGACATAGACAGATTGGTGACTATTTAATGGCAAACCACTGTCCTATTTTTGCAGTTTCATCTTGACAAATCTACCATTTTACTTCTACTCCAGTCATAGGCACAATTGATGTCCTTGAATAATGTTTAGTAACTATCCATTTGTCTTTACTCTGTTTCCCATCTCTGGATGGCTTACTTTAGCCCTTTTCCTCAAGAAACTGTGAAAATATATGTCCACATGCAACTCTGTGTGTGTGTGTGTGTGTGTGTGTGTGTATGTGTGTGAATGCACACATGTGTGTCAGAGAACTGATTTCATGATGATTAAAACAGGATAGATATGTATCTTCTCTAACTCAGTGTGGCTGTGACACTCAGTATCTCTGTTTCTCTGTTCCTGTAGCATTTTCTTTATACTGCTAGGGTATGTTTCCACCAGTCAGGAAGGAAGAAAAGGATATTAGATATTAGATCCCCTTCCAGAATGAAGACTTTCTTCATATGCCTCCCATTTAATTCATCAGACATTAATTATTTGAATTAATTTAACTGCAAATCCAGAAATGGGTCTTTATTCCAAGTATTTATGTATCTAGGTAAAAGCAACACAAGTGGAATAAAGGGAAAATCACTCATGGAGGAAAACTAGTGGGTTTCGATTGATTTTCCCCAGAAAGAGTTTTCTAAAGGTCCATCAAGATTAGTTCCCACTCGTGAGAAGTCATAGTGTTGTACATTTCTCCATAGATTTCTTTGTTCTTGGTGGCTACTGGTTGAATAACATATATTTGTACTGGTTTTTATCCATATCATTATTTTTTTCACAACTTAGCATAGAGTTTGGTACACTGTCCATAATTGGTGTATATCAGGTACAGAATAACTGGTCTGGGACAAACATAGTGGTCTAGGAGAAAGAACAGCGGGGTTTAAAAATAGTTTTATAGTGCATATTGTTTCTGAAGTTTAGATAGACAGAAGATAGCACTAAGATGTGAGCTACTAAATATTAAGATTTGGTTGCTACAGGTAAGACACTGTTGAAAATAAATAGCATCCTATTCGCATTAACTGTAATTAACAGAAGTTCTTGGGCATGTGACTTCATGTGACTTTCGTGAGACTGAAGATAATGTTTCAACACTAGCACTAACAGAGAAAGCAAAACTAAAATATTGTCAAACAACTTTTTCAATAAGTCTTTTATTGGTCTGAAAGACATCTCAAATTGTATTTATAATCCAGATCCAGGATCTGGTTTGTGGAGCTGGGTGATGCAGGTCTTACTCATTAACCAGCCCCCCTGCTGCTGCTTCTGATGCATAGACATTATTCAAAACTTCTCTGATATCTCTGTTTTGGACTATTGTAGCTTCCTGCTGAATTTAGAACAAGTTCAATGTCATTTCCTTCAAGGACTAATTCATCCTAAGGCCTTGAGAAACAGATCAAGCCACATTTGTCTTCATCTGAACCCCTCGGATGGATTTTTCACCCAAGAAATTCAAATTCAACCAAAGACTGGTTCTCCTGAGTAATGCTGCTGCTGGGAAAGCACGCTCACAAGGGGTGCATCTTGAAACAAAAGTCCAGCATGACACCCTCGATCATGTTCTGATCATGACTGGAGATGGTGGGGACAGTGGCCCGTCACTTTGTTTTCTAATCATTTGTCAACCTGCATCTGCTTCTGTCTCTTTGCAAGGAGACTCAGCTCTATATTGATGTCATTGAAGTCCCTCTGGAGGGTTCCTCTGGGGCCTTCCACAATAACAACCCTGTATTTTCTGGAATATATCAACAGTCTGCTTGCCGAGAATGATCCTTATTCTCATTGTAGATGCAGTAAAGAGAGAAAATCAAACTCTTAATATTTTAAACCTTAGCAAGATGCTAACTGTAGTAGCCATTCAGTGACAGACTCTTCATTATTTCTAAATGCGTTTAGAGGTATGCATCCCTCCTACCAATGTACTCTTCTGTGAAGTACTGAGAGGTGCTGAACCATGTGCATTTCTTTCTTCTTGCTACACACAGAATACTAATATAAAAATGTTAAACTATTTTTAAATACATGAGTTATAGGGTTTTTTTTTTCTTGTTCTGGCTTAGGCATTAGGATGATGGCTTAATAAAATATGTTTGGAAGTATTCCCTTTAGTTATATATTTTTGGAAAAATGTAAGAAGTATTGGCAATAATTCTTGGTATGTTTGTTAGACTGAAGCCATGGAGCCATCTGGTCCTGGGCTTTGTTGGTGGTGCTGGAAGGTTTTAATTACTTCTCCAATGTCTTCATTTATTGCTGGGCTTCTCCAGCTTGCTGTCTCTTCCCAACTCAACATTAGCATTCTCTAGAAATGTGTCTGTTTCTTCTTGGTTACCCAGCTTATTGGCATACGATTGCTCACAATAGTCTCTTACGGTGCATCTTATTTCTGAGACATCTGTTGTAATGTCTCCACTTGTAGTTCTGATTTTATTTATTTGGTGTTTCTTTTTCTTCTCTTAGTTTAGCTATGGGATTGCTGATTTTATTTATTTGTTTCAAAGAATTTACTGTATTGATGTTTCCCCTGTGTGTTCTCCTGTTTGATTTCTTTTTGTTGTGCTTGGTATTGTTTCTGCCTTCTAACTTTGAGTTTAGTTTAGGGTTTTTTTGGGGGGGGGATGGTTTTTGACATGTTTTGTTTTTCTTTTTTCTTTTACTAGTCCTGGAGTATGGTCCCCTAGGCCATTTATTTGGATTTTTTCCTTTGATTCTTTCAGGTCTTTGATTCTTTGTAGCTCAGGATGGCCTAACTTCACTTTGCAGTTGAAGCTGGATTTGAACTTCTAACCCTCTGAGCTCCATCTGCTGAGTCCTCTTTTTATAACTGTGTGCCAGTCTCATTTCTCTTTTTAAAAATGTAGACACTCATGGCTATAAATGTCTGAGAATTTCCTTGATTACATTCCATAGATTTTTTGATATGCCGTATCTGCACAATCATTTATTTTAGGATATAGTTAATTTCTCTTTGGATTTCTTTTTTGATCCATTGACTATTCAGCAACATGCTGTTTAATTTCTTTATATTAATTTTAGTGATGATAATTGATGCAAATATACTCAATAAAATGTCAAACTGTGTCTATATCCCATCATAAAAAATGTACATTATGACCAAATCACTGGCATACAAGGCTGGTTTAATATATGCAAATAATTTGATGTGATGCATCATAGTGTCAGAAGGAACAAGAAAGTCCACCATGATTGTCTCAATTTAATGAAGAAAAACCATTTAACAAACCTCAGTACCCTTTCTCTTTAAATTTTATTTTATATGTAAGGATGTTTTGTCTACATGTGTGCCTGTATACTGAATGTGTGCCTTGTGCCGATGGAGGCTGGAAGAAGGTGTCAGATTCACTGGAACTTGAGTTATATGTGGTTGTGAGCCACCATATAGGTGCTGTGAGTTGAACCTTGGTCCTTGGTGGAAACCTCAAGTACTCTAAATCATTGAGCCATCTCTCCTTCTCCTTAGTATTCTTTCTTGATGAAAATCTTAACAGTTTAATATAATGAAAAATTCATCAACTAATAAAAGACAATTATTAAGAGAAAACCTTACAGTTCAAATCATAATCAACGGGCAACATTTGAGAACATTTCTAATAACTAAAATCTAGTAGAACATGGAGATGCCTGCTTTAGCCAATCCTATTTAACATAGATTTCAAGGTGGAAAATTGGAGAAGAAAAAGAAATTCCAGGTACCAAAATTGGAAAAGAAGCAAAGTTATCTCTATTTGTAGATGACTATGATCTTGAATGTTGGCAACACCATAGATTCAACAAAACTTTTTAGAAACAATACATAAATTCAGCAAAGCTTCAGAATATAAAATTTTTTTGTACAAAAGCAGTAGTGTATCTTATTAAAGTTAACAATGAAATAACTGCAAAGGAAATTAAGAAAATAATCCCCTTTAGTGATAGCATAAAAAAACCCTAGAAATCAGACCTAATCAAGAAGGTGAAAATATTGTTCATTGAAAAACTATAAAACATTGAGAGATGAAATTAAAGAAGATTCAAATAAATGGAAAGCTGTCTTGCTTAGAAGATTTGATAGCATGAAAATATTCATGCTGACAAAGGCAACATAGCGGCTCTGCACAATCCCTATCAAAATCTCATTGATGTACTTGACAAAAGGAACAAGTATAATACAATGTATATTAATCCAAACACCTAAAACAACTTTGAGGGCAAACAGACAAAACACAGAAATCACCAGACTCTTCTAAAACCCTATGGCACCAAAATCAATAGAGCAGGGCATAAGAAGAAAAGTGGCACATAAACCAATGGGCAGAATAGAAATGCTGACACATTTATATGTCAGCTAATTCTTAACAAGGTCACCAAGAACACATAATGGAAAGGCTAGATCTTCAGTAAATGGTGCTGAGAAGCAGGAAATAGTGACCCATGTCTGTAGTCTCAGCCCTTGGGACACCAAGATAGGAAGATTGCCATGAGTTAGTGCCAACTGGAGCTATATAGTGATGTTCCAGCCAGCTATAATACAGAAGACAATAAAGAAACAACCAGAAAATTCTCAAAAAAAAAGCAGTCATGGAACAAAAGTAAATAAACACTGGTGTAGAGGAGAAACTGTACTCCTCCATGGAAAGGAATACAGAGGGACTCTGGGATCCATGCAAAAGTCAAAACTGGTGCATCCTAAATATGAGACACTGCACAACAATAATTTTAGAAGAGAACATATCAGAAAATACCCTTGGCATTGGTCTTGCAATGACCTTTGAGAATGTCATGCCCAAAGCATAAATAAATAAATAAAAATACATTGAATTAATGTTCTTTACTGTGAAGCAGTTAAGAAAATGAAAAGTCAAGCAATCCATATATCTGGTGAGACATTTCAACTCAATGGCAGAAAACAATTCAATTGAAAACTCCTGGTCAGTGAGAGGCTCAGAGTGGAAGGTTGCTTGCTGCAAAGCCTGAGTTCAGCCCCAGGAACCCTCACAGGAGAGACCCAGCTCTGACAAGTTATTTTATGCCCTCCATGTGTGTACTCTGGAACACACACACACACACACACACACACACACACACACACACACATAAGACAGAGAAAGAGAGAGAGAGAGAGAGAGAGAGAGAGAGAGAGAGAATAAGACATTTAAAAGATGGCCAATAAATTATACACATGTATAAAAATCTCATAATGAAACAAATTATCATATATTAATATATAATAATGAAAATGGGAAAAGGGCCTAAACAGTTGTTTTGTCAAAGGAAACTCAGAAATAACCAACAGGCAGGTCGAAGAATAGGTACTTTTGTAAGTATTTATTTTCAATGAATGCAAATTAAAACCTCTATATGATCCCACCTCACACTCTAAGTATGGCTGTTACACCCCACAAGGAGATAAAAAGTGGGGCGATGTAGAGACAAGAGAGTATTAGTGCTCACTGGGAGGATGATTGGTGTAGCCATCATAGCCCAGCAATTCCTCTTATGTAATGAAAATGACTATCTTATACCAAGTGGTAGTGGTGGTACAAACCTTTAATCCCAGCATTTGGCAGGTAGATCTCTGTGAGTTCGTGGTTGGCCCGGTCTACAGAATGAGTTCTATGACAGCCAGAGCTGCACAGAAAAACTGTTTTGAAAAACAAAACAAAACAAAACAAAACCAACCAAACAAAAATCACCATTTTATTCTTTTTAAAAATATGTATTTATGTACTTTCTATATGTTAGTACACTGTCACTGTCTTCAGGCACACTAGAAGAGGACATCAGATCTCATTACAGATGGCTGTGAGGCACCATGTGGTTGCTGAGAATTGAACTCAGGACCTCTGGAAGAGCAGTCAGTGCTCTTAACCACTGAGCCATCTATTTCCCCAGCCCCCACCATTTTCTTAAGATACTCACTTTCATGTTCACTGTCCCATTATAGACAGTAGCCATAATAATGTCTGAGATATAAATGATATAAATGTCTGAGGATAAATTAAATGAATGCCTTATATACAAATGTGATCTCTACCTGTGTTTATGTCTACATTCATACCAGTGTCACAAAGCGTTTCTCTTGTCAGTGAGCTTATAGCTCAGTCAGAGACCATGCTACCCACCAGTCCATTACCCCATTGCTCTGTCAGAATCCTGGGCATTGCAACTATGTCAAGGGAGTGATTTCTACGTATTTTGTCTGCTTCAGTGTTATTAATAATTCCATGTGGAAATACTCCCACAGTGAATACATCTCATATTTTCTCAATTTTTACACATGAATATTTATGTACTTTAATAATAGTATCTATTGATAACAATCTCTGACAGTGAGGCTCCCTCGAACTGTATACATTATATACAGTGCTATACAGCGCTAGGAACTGTCTAGGAATAGTTCCTCAGCCGACAGCGTAAAACACTTACTGCTTAACTGTATGTTAATGTCCATATAAAGGAAAGAAAGTTGAGGTGAGTCATTCTTAAAACCTGCTGCGGAGAAGTTAGCATGACGTCTAATCAAGAACTCACTGCACAATTAGATTTTTATTTCTAGTCTAATGTCACACCAATATTAAAGCATATTTTAGAGGAAAAATATAGGCTCACAAATTCAAAGGAGCAGCATTCAGTGACCCCTTAATTGCTCCTTGAGGAGTTGGAGGAAACTAGGAAAACCAGAAGAATCTAATTTATTTTTATTTTTCCTCATTAATACATGACAGTTAAAGTCAGGTTTTATATTGTGGCACGAACCAGTGTCATTGTAAATTAGAATAAAGAGGAAACCACCCTCACAACAGCTAAGGAGTTGTTGGTGTTTGGAAATTATATTACAAACATATGGGATCATTTTAAATGGATAACTATTTAAAATGCACATTAAAAATAAACAAAAAGGCTTAAGTGTGTCCCGAGAGGGACAAATGGCATGAATTTTGAATGATAAATAGTTCTTAGTGTAAACTTTATGCTGTATAGTTGAGGTTTACAGCATATGATGGGATAATGCTTGAGTCATATAAGGAGTTGATTAATATATCAGCCAGGTCACGCTGTTACTTTAGTGTGTGGCAAAAGCAGTCGAAACCAACCTGTTTCCCATAAACCTGCTCTGGGTCAGCACTGTATTAACTCCAGTCCAGTGCTCTCCCTTAGAGATCCATCCTGTCTTAACTCCCCCACCTAAGTTCTTTGTGCTATACAACCACAGTGCATGCATTTTTCTCTAAATGGAGACTTTCTTAACTTAAACCTTTGGTCATTTAATTAAGGAAAATTTAATAAACAAATAAAGAGGGTGTTTTCTTGGTAAGGAAACAAAACAAAGCATGAAAACAACATGGTGTGCAATGCAAACAATGGCAAGAAGCAAGGAAGGATGCCGATCCTGCCACCAAGGTCCTGGCCCCTTCCCTGGAGAGCGTCAGGGGGAGGCAATGGATTTGCCACCCAAAGGAGACCACAAAGGCTCCTAAAAGTCACTTAGCGAGAATGCCTTCAATACAGAGCAAACTAGGGCTTGGCTATATAATTCTTCTATTAATCCTTACACTATTTTATTTCTAAAAGGACATTTTCTTCTTTATCAGAAAGAAAAATGGTAGTGTTTTACACCCCAGATTCAATGTGAATAATCATCTTTTACTAATAATTCTTATATTTTTATGACAGTACAAGGAATATATTATAGCTATTGAGAGTGTGGAAATAAACAACAACAACAACAACAAAACCTCAAAACATAAAAATCATAATAGGTTCTATTTCCTATCCCAAGATAAAAGAAGACAAAACAAAACCTAATGTATTTGATATATTTTATGTTAAAACATCATATTATTCTAAAGACAATGAAATGAATAATTGTCATTACAACTATTTGAATAGAGTTTTTGTAAATCATGAGGAGGGATAACTTCTAAGAAGAATGGTTAATTTAAAATATTGGTAGCCCAGCACCTGTGAAGAGAAGCACCTTTGGATGTTTGAAATTTCTGAGGAAATGAAGCCATCTTCTCATGCTTCCTTGGTCCATGGGGTCTTAGCCTGTGTTGGAATTGCACCCAGAATGGGTTATGGGCGTGGTTCCCTCTGAATGGTATTTTCCCTGAGTGACTGAGTTAAGGTTAGATTAGAATCTAGGAGCTTCGGTAGCAGGTACACCAGGATGGGCAGAGAAGTCAATGACACCTTTTATAAACGTGATTGGGCTGCTGTCTGTTCATTTAGACTGTAAATGATATATTTACCACATGCTTAGATTTAGACTTGGTGGAGGCTGCTGTCAAGTTTAGATTGCATTTCAAGAGCTTTATCTAGAGGCTATGGGGTTTGTTGCATTAAGCTTGGAGGTTGACTATTGTGGTCAGTAAATGAGGCTAAAGAAAACTTCAGCTCTCGGTGTGCAGTGTTCCATAGTTGCTCAGTAGACAGAGTGTTCTCCTCAGCCAGCCAGATAGTCTGCTGGCTCTTTGTTTCTTCTGAGAACTTCAAATTACAAGGTGAAAGGCAAACTTGTCTTCTCTGCTTATGACCTCTCGGCTTCTTAGGAACCCTCTCTCTGCTTCTGCTCTTGTCTCCTTCACTACTGCTTCTGTGTGTGTTCAATTCTGCTGTCTTCAAATTCTCCTTATTTTGAGAAGAAAAAAATAGACCTACCTGCAGGTCATTTGAGAGAAACAGAGGTCTTTGACCAAACTATTGGGGTTTCTACTAATGTAATCAAGGTAGGTTTGACTCTACTTCAAACCTGTCTGCTGGTGTGATGCATTGCATCAATACATCAGAAAGGCTACAACTCCTTTGACAGGCATGGTAATACTGCTTTCCTTATTTAATATTAACACACACACACATGCACACACCCCACAGCAATTAACAGATTTTCATCTGGGGAACAGTAGGAAGACTCAAAGTTCACCTTCAAGTAAAATGTCACCACTGACTTCATCACCATGAAAGAAGACTCAGAGAAAGCAGACTCTGTTATGCCAACATATAACATAGTTTATTCTCAGTAATGTTTCTGAGCAAGGCGAACAGCAAATTTACGTGAGGTCTTAATGTTCAGGGAGGGTAAAAAGGAAAAGTGATAAAAACGTAGAGACAAAATGAACATAGATGAGAGGCTTACAAACACTGCTTGCTGTTTAGGACTGGTTGGTTCTGTCTCATATGGTTCATGGCCAGTTTCTTTATCATGATTACATTTTCACTGATTATCAGAATTCTATATCAGTATTAGTTTCTTGTCTCAAAGTGCTGTTACAAAATAGCCCAAGAAAGGCCAGTTAAGGAAGGAAGGAAGGAAGGAAGGAAGGAAGGGAAAGAGGGAGGGATGATATAGTTTATCTTACATGCCAGGAGATACAATGCATCAGGGCATGGAAGGTAAGACAAGAGCAGGGTAGTGGTCACATCGTGTCTAGAGTCAGGAAGGCAAGATGAATGCTTATACTTTACTTTATGCTTTTAAGTATCTTTTACAGATGTATTTAGCTTATTTTCTGTGTACAAGGGTTTGGCCTACATCTGTGTGTACCACATTCATGTCTGGTATCCAAAATAATCAGAAGAGGGCCTTGAATGTTCTGGAAGTAGAGTTATGTAAGTTTGTGAGCCACTGTGTGGGTGCTGGGAACAAAGTCAGGTCTTCTGTAAGAGCAACGAATGCTGTTGATCATTGAACCATCTCACCAACCCCACTTTCTACTTCTTATTCTGTGTGGAACCTTGATTTATGGAGTAGTGCTGCTCACATACGGGGTGGGTCTCCCCATCTAAATTAGCCTAATCTAAAGAATCCCTCATAGGTATACCTAGAGATTTGTTTCTAGAGTAATTATAAGTCCTACCAAGTTGGTAGTCAAAATTATGATAGCATTCTGAGTGTAATGAGGCATCTTGAGGCAGAGGAGTGTCCAATGGATTAGAGTTCTTTCTCTTACATGATCAAAGCCAGAGTTCTGGGATCCTACCTAGGGACCTGCTTGCTCTGCATGTGCCTGACTCTGAGGATGTCCACATACATTAAGGGTGGACTAACCCATGGCCTCTCAGGAATTCAGCACCACAGCTTTACCTGAACAGCAGAGCAACCCAACAACCCCATAAGAGCTAAAGATTCAGGAAGGTCCCATGGTTGTGATTGTAGGGAAGTCATACTTGAACCTTAGGAGACCTTAGATGCTAATGTCACTGCTGCAGCTGTGTGAGGTTCATAGCTATTAACTATGACTTGTTGGTTCCGTTCACTTCATTTTGCATTTTCCAACAAGTCTTAGAACTTTGGAGCTTGAAATGATTAGCCTCCAAAAGGACAAAGGTCCAAGGGGAGAGAAACACATGCCACCATTTTTAGGACATTAAAACAGAGAACAACAGCAGTCTGCTGATAGATTGTCAGGACTAGATGAGATTGTGTCTGTGTAGATTCTTAACTTGGTCCTAGAATACTAAGAAGCCTGTCTGATTCACTCAATACATTCTATTCTTAACATTCTTTGATGAACACAGTCAGAGATTCTCCCTCACCACTCCTCTTCTTCATCCTCCTCCTCCTCTTCTGCTCCCTTCTCTTCCTCCTCATTGTTTGGCTTCTCCTTTGAGTCCTTTTATCAGTGCCTTGAAGAGAGTTTGTTGTGCCTCCCACACACCAGAAATACCCAGGACCTACTTGTCCATTGATTTCTTCTCATTTGCTTTGCCATGACTGTTAGCAAAGGACCTGTTTGTGCAACGTGTCACCTCTGCTTCACTAACTGCCCCAGTGTCTGGAGAAAAGATCATCAGCTTCAGCAGCATTCCTTCACACTTGATGTCATGACTTGGTCTCGTGCCGTCACCAGTCCCGTTAGTGGTCATTCTTCAATATGTAAAGGGCAATATGGGTGCATAGCACTGCAGCAAAGATGTTGCACCAATCCAGATGTCTGAGAACATTGTGAAGAAGAAATGGTGATACTGAGAGGAACGATGTGCAGTTTTATCACCGCTTGCCCCACTAGTCTAGGCACTAATATTCCGCACTAATATTTTATTTCTTGCAGACACCATCTTATCAAATGGAAAAGTAGAGGGCCGGGATGAATGTGATGAGCTCAGGTTGAGGGGCATGTCAGGGTTCTGTCGCTGCTGTGCGTCTGTCTTCTGGAATTGTCTCTTGGAAATTATCATGCCATTTTTGAAAAATCTGCTAGCAATGCAAGAATGCCATGTGTGGGGTAGGTCATCTTGTTTAAATTAGCAACACCCCAACAAAATGAAATTACTTTATGTAGGAGACAGTTGCCAAGTATGAGTATTTCTGGTTAATTTACACTTAACTCATTCAAAAGATGGCTCATTAAACTTTGTTATTCAATGAACCCAAAATCATCTTTCAATTTAACCTTGGAAAGAGTACTGACACTTACGTGCTTTCCAAGGCTGTCTTAATTGTTTTTCTTTACCACAGGGTTCTTTAATATGCAAAGAGAAAATTCAATCTCCCAGTCACAGGTCATATTCTCAGAAAACATTTTATTCAATTACACTTCATTTTCCGTGTTGAACTTTTTATATTTTATCCACACAATACCAATAGCTTCTGCTCCACTTTGATGCTCTATGGATAATGTGTCACATTGCGATCTCACCCTCAAATTCTAGCAGGCCTTAGAGATTCCATCTTGTGTGCTGCCGAATTTTCCACCATGACCTCCATCCTCACATTGCTTTGAGGCCTTTTCATTCTTTTTACATCTTTCTTTCTAACTAATGAGGGAGAGTACAACATACACCATTTTTTATAGTTTCAGTGACTAGAATAGTCTCTTCCATGACAAGCCAGAGCAGTGGTTTTCAACCTGTGGGCCAACAACACTTTTACAGAGGTCATCTAAAGCCATTGAAAAATGCAGGTATTTACACTTCAATTCATAACAGTAGCAAAATCACAGTTATAGTGAAGCAGCAATGAAAATCATTTTATGGTTGGGGGTCAACACACAAGGAACTGTGCTAAAGGACTGAAGCATTAGGAAGGTTGAGAAGCACTGAGCTAGAGGAGAGAGACAATCCCAACCTTCTTCTATGTCGAAATGAAGAGAAAAGGCTCAGAAGACGGAGATCCTGCTAGGTTTGGGGCAGCCATAGTGAAGAACTGGGAAGAAGAAATGAAGTGGAAATTTAAGGGGCTTTTGGGAAGTCAGTTGTGTTGGATGGTGTTTTGCTGGGGCAAACACATGAAGGAATGTAGCTGAAGTGGATATAGGTGAAAGACTAAGGCAGATTTATGAAGGAACATTTGGCTGAAGCAGACACAGGAGAAAGGATGTTGTGCTAAAGCAAGCACGTGAAAGGACACATGATGAAGGATTCTTTGCTAACAACATGCATATATGGGTCTGCCTTACATTGTGTAGTTGAGTTCCATTTTTTGGGGGGACTCCATAGAGAGAAATGCACCTAAAAACTTCTGGTGGTGTGCTGTGGTTTCTTGCCACTTCTGAGGACTCTGACAGATTGGCAGAGTGATATCAGCTTATACAGACTTACGTGCTGAGGCAAGACCCGTGGAGGACACGTGATGCTTGGAGAGAGTATAAAAAGGACTCGATGGACAGTGATGGAGGCTGAGCTTGGCTTGCTTACAGAGCCAGCTGTGCAACGCTTGTGGGTCTTGCATCTTTGCTGATCTTCACTTTGCTGAGAGAGGCACAGCAGAAAACTTCTCCTGGCATTCCTGTTGGCCATGATCCCTGCTGCTGACTCATGCTGAGGCTGAGACCAGGCTGTCTCTTATAGGTAGTGCCACAGCTGCTGATTTGTTTGCTGTCCTGACTCTGCAGAACTGGGCTGCTGGTGTATCTGCGAAGTGTTTGTGAGTGGATCCAGTTGCTGCTGCTGCTAATCTGTGAAATGAACTGCCGATTTCCAGTCAACACAGATGGGAGTTGCTCCAAAGAACCTTTCTAAACAGGTTCACTTCCCCACCCCACCCCCCATATCCTTTCTTTTTCACTACCTCTGGTGGGTAGTGGGCTGCAAGGGAGGTTAAAGCTTTTAAGAACCGTCATTGAAAATAAGGCTTGAAAAATTAAAGTTACAAAGAAACTCCAGAAATCTTAACTAGACTTGAGAGCTGTTGTATTTCCACACAGTGGTGAGGTGAGAGGTTATAAGACAAGACCTCAGAAGCACCTCAAAGCCCTGTTAGTTTGGGATGAACCTGGAGAGCAGAACGTCTTTGAAGAATTCAGTACTTGTAAAAATTCTAATCACTCATAATTTACAATCATCGTACCATGCCTCTCTCCCAAGTTAGGCATAGGAGACTGGGCCATAGGAGTCTGAAATTTGAATTGAGAAGCATAGTTGTTGATGTCTGCAGAGGCTGGAAATCAGGGTGCAGTACAAACCAGACAACTCTGAGACAGCCATCTTCAGCACCAGGAGAGGTAAAAAAACAAAAAAGCAGGTAGTCATGGAGAGAGAAGCAGAGAGCTTCTGGAGACAGACACATAAAACTAATACTTCCTGGACTCTGAAAAGCATTTTGGTCCCTGGTTCACCCCCTTACAGTGATCCTCCAATTCTGGATTCCTTATATACATCTGGCTTATTTCGCTATAAGTTATATCTGTTGGGTGAGGCTGTCTTAAATTGGAGACTTGTCTAAGGAAAAGAGGATGCACTTGAGAGTCCTTCCAGAACTAAACGCTGGAGAACTAGTTCTTATAGAAGTGATATTTTTGTTGGTCATTGTGCCTATGCATTGGGTGGCAGTAACAGCGAATCCAGCTGTGATGCCATATAAATGAGGTCATGTTGCATCTGGAGTCAGGAAGCAAAGAGAGATGAAAAGCAATGCTCTGCTTAGTGTCTCTTTTGCCTTTTTACTCTGTCTGGACTGACTTACGAGGGTACTGTAGGGAAAGCATCCTCTCAGGACCCAGACCACATTCTCAGCACAAAGAAGATTTGTCCTCCAGGGGGACAGAGAGAAGGGAATCAGACACAAAGAAAGGAGATGGAGGATGAGGAAGAAGGGGAAGGGAAAATGGGGAGAATGGGGAGGGGTATTTGTCCCAGAAGGGGACAAAGGACTGCCTCTGGATAGAGAGGAGACAGCTATGTCCCATAGGAAAATAGTGCTTTATAAAGGTAAAGGGGGGAACCTGTGTTAGGATGTTAAATTTTTATTGGGCATGTTAATTAGGTTAGCTAAAGGGCATTTTGATAGCTGGACCTTGTTAGTCAGCCCCGTGACCAAGTAAGGAAGCAGACCTTGGGGGCTTCAGGGATGGCACCTAACGGGTAGCAAGGATGAGGGAATAGAGGACCGTGCTTGCCATGTTTGAACTGGCCAGAATCCCTTCAGGAACTGCCACCTACATTCACAGGCAGGCCTTTCTTTTTCAGGTAACTTCACTTTACAGATGTACCTAACAGCTGTCTCCCCCAGGGGACTCCAATCCTAGTCAGGCTGATGGTGGAAATTAAACAATATAGTTCATAGTTCTGTATTCATTTAGCATGTATGCAATTTCCCACTTATATATCTTACTACATTCTATTGTGTTGGTACTTTGTAAAGCACTGAGTGTCTTGTACATAAATCTAGTCCTCTGAATTCCTTTGAGGATCAGTAATTACCAAGCAGGAAGCTGGTCTCCCATTATCTACGAGAAACTCAGGTTTGTGAGAATGCTAAGGTAACATTTTGAATCTTGCTCTAAAACTGTTCATTATTTTTGAAGGGTTAGCCAGGCATCAGCAACAGATTTTCCAAAGCAGGTCTGGATCCAAAGCTTGTCTGTGCATTGAATGAGAGAGAACAGCAGCCATTATTTTTACTAAAGATATGTGAAGACAGTCAGATACCGGAAATTAGGTTTTTGCCGACTTGAAAGGAAGATAAAGTGAATGATGTGATTGCTGAGTGGATGACAAAAAGTTCTTACAGACAAGAAATACCAAGTCGGCACATAAAACCTGGGTCCGTAAGGTTACAATGGTAATACACATACGTGGAAAATCTTACTCAGTTCTAAGGCTCTGAAATCTCAAAACTCAGAAGACAGAGTTAGAAATATGTCACTCTTAAAGGAGTTAGCAGTTGTTTATGGTGCTAGCATTAGTCAGTGCTTTAGTTACATGATTTCATTTAACTTCCTGAGGAGTCCAGTGCTTTTCTTACATTTAACTCAGTAAGATCAATCAGCTCATTGGAATTCTCTGTATGGGATAGAAAACACAAGGAAACCTGACTGAATGAGACTGTGTCCACTGATTCACAATTCAGGGAATTCAAAGACCTCCTCTCTAGGAGACATAGTCTGCATACATGGAATTTATCAATGAATAGCAACAACAAGCAATCTCTGACTGTGTGCTGCTTACAATTTTTATTTTGGTTAAAGAATACAGAAAACAATTAACAAATGTTAAAGCTAATTAATGATATGGGATATAGGTTGAGAAAAAGAAGAGACCATAGCTCCAGTCCCACAAGTAAAGGTTGTAGAAAATGTGAGAAGGGTTTATTTTCATAAAAATATTTATTTATTTTTTATCTATGTATGGAAATGTCCATGGAGGCCCTGGAGCTGGAGTTACAGGTCATTATGAATTGCCCAACATGGGTGCTGGGGACTAAAATTGAGTCCTATGGAAGAGCAGCAAATGCTCTTAAATACTGAACCTCATCAGCCCCATTTAGGGAATCTGAAATAGGATGTTCAGAGTAGGTCTTAGAAGTTGTTAACATCAGAACAAAGATTCAGAGATGGAAGGCTTTGTCTAGGGAGATACCCGAGAGAGACAGCTTGGCAGGCATAAGTAACAACAACCCTTAGTCTCCCTGTGAGACCTAGCATGTGAGCTGCTCTTGTTTGCTTGCAATGTGTGTTTGCTTTATTTTATAAAATTTTTTATTAAGTGTGTATGTGTGTGTGTGTGTGTGTGTGCATGTGTGTATGTGAGGGAGAGAGAGGGAGGGAGGGAGAGAGAGAGAGAGAGAGAGACAGAGAGAGAGAGAGAGAGAGAGAGAGATTTCTGAGGATCCTGCATGCTTGTGCGACAAGTGCTTTATCCACTGAGTCTCCTCCCCAGCCCTACAACTGTTAGAGTAGGGGACTTTATAAGACAAAAGCTTCTTTCCTCCAGTTTTTCCCCTGAGCATGGAGAAGGGTTTGATATCAAAGGCTTGGGGTGAGAGGTGGGGGGTCGGTGGGGGACTGACTTTCTTGCATTATAAGGTGAAGGGTAGTATCGGAAGGATAGGATGACTAGTAGAGATGGTAGGTGTGCTGGGAAGCTCATGGTGGGGAAAGGTAATTGGGAGTCTGATGAGCCTTGGAGAATAGGTAAGTGGATAGTGAGAGTGAAAACCTAAGCCTAAGGATACCTGATGCACAATACTATGGTTTGAATATGTGTCTCTAAGGGCCCTTGTGTCCAGAGACACAAGGAAATAGTGGAATATCACTCTCTTTCTTTCTCCCTGTTCTTTTTGGGCCACAAAGTGAGAAACTTCCTCCATTATGATGTAGGAGCTTGCTACATGTTTAAATCGATTTAGCCAACAGAATAGGGACTGAAACTCTCAGAACCTTGAATCCAAGTGAAGCTTTTCTCCTTCTAAGCTAGTGATCCCAAGATTTTGCTATAGTAACAAAAAGCTGGTTAACACACACATAGGCAGGTGTACTTAATATGAATATACACACTTATGTACATAGAATCTATAAAACTGATGAGTGTGCTTTTGCCCAACTTTAAACATTTAATGAGAAGCTGTCTAGAGAATGGGAGTTTCACCTGCACGAACCTATTTATTTTCATACTTATTTGTGAGAAGAGAGAGAGAGATAAAAAAGAAGTTTCTTAATTGATTTTGTTGTGTAAAATCATTTATAGTTGGGGAAGGCAAGATGGCTCAGTGGGTAAAGGCACTTGTTACATATGCCTGACAACTTAAGTTGTGTTTTCAGAACCTCTGTAAAGGCAGAAAGACAAAAATGACTCCACAAAAGTTGTTCTCTCATCTTCATGCTTGCAGTATGGCATATGTATACACACACACACACACACACACACACACACGTGCACACACACACTCAGGAAACTAGAAAAAGGTAAATGTACACGATAAGGAATAAAGAGAGCTGAAATTCAGGGGCATTTAAGCTTTGTGAGCTTAGAAACATATTTTGCCAACATATACTGTGGTAGTTTGAATAGGATTGGCCCAATAGACTCCTGTGTGGGAATGGTTGGCTCATAGAAAGTGGCACTTTCAGAAAGTTTGGCCTTGTTGGAAGAAGTATATTACTGTAAGGGTAGGCTTTAAAGTCTCAGATGTCCAAGTCAGCCTCCTTCTGATACTTTCAGATCAAGATGTGGAACTCTCAGCTCCTTCTCCAGCATCATGTCTGCCTACATGCTAGCATGCTTCTTGCCATGATGTTAACAGACTAAACTTCTGAAACTGTAAGCCAGCCCTAATCAAACATTTTCCTTTATTATAAGAGTTGTATTGGTCATGGTGTGACTGTATAGCAATAGAAACCCTAATATCACATGTCAGCATGGTACCTGATGCTATATAAGATCTCTATACACTGTGATGAACAAATACAGTCCCACTTCTTATAAGGACAGAGGCATAATAAGCAATAAGTGTGACCAACTAGGTACATAGGTGACAAGAAGGTGAAGGGACACCAAGAATGCTACTGAAGGGAACGTTTTGGTGCAATATGAAATACAGGTAGGTTTCTTTAAGAAGGAGACATGTATGGGCATAAAATTTTGCTGCCTACTTTAATAATGGTTCAACCTCTCCTCTAGCCCACCACCCACCAAAGGTATTGGGAAAGAAAAGTTATTAGGACATGGGGGAAGTAGACTTGTTTAGAAATGGTTCTTTGGGGGTGATTACAACCTTTGTTGTCAGGATATCAGCAATTCAGTCTTCTAGCAAAACACCAAACATAAATCAGCAGCTGCAGAATAGTACACTCAGCAGGTACCATGCATGAATCAGCAACTGCAGCTCAATCCAGAAGAAACCACGAGGCTCACCAACTACCTTGATCAGCAGAAGTGGCAAGAAACCACAGGAACCTCACAGAAATTCTTTGATGAGTTTCTCTCTATTAAGTCACCACCAGCAAACTTCAGCAAAGCAATGTAAGGTAAATCAATGCATATGCGTCATCAGCGAAGAATAGTGAGGCAGAGCATAGTGAAGCAATGCTTGAGCTCCCACTGTCTGCAGGGTCATATTTATATTCTTCCTAAATATCATATGTCTTTTTGTGTGTCTGCTATAGCTGAACATTCTTTCACCTGTGTCTGCTTCAGGAAAACATTTTTTCATATGTCTGCTTTAGCAAAACATCCTTTCACTTGGGTGCCCCAGCAAAACATCCTTTAACTGTAGGGGTGGTTCTGATGCTAAGGTCCTGTTCTCCAATTGGTTCTTGATCTGTCAGTAAAGAAGCCATGGGCCAATTTCTGGGTAGAAGGGATAGGCGGGACTTCCGGTCCCGGGAAGTAAGTGGACAGACAGATGGGAGAAGAGGAGAATTCACCATGCTTTGGAGAGAGAGAAAAGTCAAGCAGCCATGAAAGGTCTAGGGAGGAGCAGTGGTCTGTGGCCACCCCTCTTGCCGGGTGGTCAGGGGTGTTTAGCCGGAGCGAGATGTTTCTGAGCCAATAAAGTTTAGGACAGGTGGGAGGTGTGGAGATTAGAATATTAATAAGGGCACACTTTTCCAGGCGAGAGGTAGTAGCGCCCAGCAATTGTGCCAAGAAGGAAAGTTGTGTGTGTGTGTGTGTGTGTGTCTTTTATCTGTGGATTCAAGGGAAGTTGGGAGGGGCCTGGTAGCACAGCCCATTCCTGGAGCTCAGGCAGGGTAGTAAAAGCTACAGGCAACACATAACTGACTTTCCAGAGAAACCAGAAGTTTCTACTTCAGACGTGTGTGCAATGCAGTGCCTTGACTAGGCTGATGGAGTAGCTCTGAGGGTATTATAGGCAAGAGAGTACTTCCAGGAGGGATGCTTCGGTGCCCGGACTTTGTGGGAAAGTGATGCTGGCTCACTAAAAGAAGAAAAGAAAAAGGCTACTCACACTTTCTGAACTCAAGCAGTGACTTGTAACGGGATCCAGATACCTTGGAGATTACTTGGAAGTATCTCAGGGCCATTGTTGAGGTGATTTTAAAGCCAGTGGAACTGGCTATAGTTTCTCCCATCCCTTTTAAACCAAAGGAGCTGACTTTGCATATGTTTTGTATACTTGACTTCTGTGTGTGATACAATCTTATTTTTTCTTTTTCCTTTTAAACCGCAAAAAGAAAAGGCAGAGTTTGCACCACTATGCTAGATATTTCTGGAAGTCCCACTTAGCCACGACATTCTGATTTTCTCCAGGGAAATCATTCCTGCTTCTATGGAGTAGAGCAAGAGCCAGGCTACACTGCAGTGATAGTGTGATATTATTGAGATCTCTTATCAGTGATTATGTTTGGCCTTGTAATGCAGCAGGAACTTGTCAAAAGGAACCATCCAAGAAATTCCCAGCCTCACTGTCCATGGAACCAAGAGCTGCCTCAAAGCACATACTGCATGATCTCATCAAGGGATCAAAATATTTGGGGGGGGGGATATTTTTTTATGAGGGTAATGCTTCTTGAAGAACATGAAACATTGCTTTTTTTGAAAATATTTTAAATATCTTTTCTTAGAAGATATGAGTTTTCCGAGAAATCAATTCAATTGAAATATATCTTACCTACAATACTATGCACTTGCTGTTAAGCCTTGCAAACCTAATTGTTCCTGACAGATGTAAGGATCTGTGTGGCTGCTGCTATGTTCAAAATCCAGAACAAAGTTCCCTGTCTTTTCACTATTTCTAATCACCTCCTTCCCTATTCTGGCTCTAGGCAAAAGTGGACTACCTTCCAAGATTTTAGATTAATTTGTATTTTTTAGAGATTTTTTTTCTTGTAGATTCATTTTATGTGTATGAGTGTTCTGCCTGGATGGGCATCTGAACACTGTGTGTGTGGCTGGTGCCTGCAGAGGTCAGAAGAGGACATCAGATTCCTTAGAACTGGAGTTACAGACTATTGTGATATGCCATGTGGGTGCTGGAAATTGAGCCCAGGTCTATGGAAGAGCCACAAGTGCTCTTAAACACCAAGCCATCTCTGCAGCCCCATATTCTAAGTTGTTCTTTGCCATTCTTGCATTTAGTGTGATGCCTTCGAGGTTCACTGGCACTCCTCTCTGCATGGTTTGTTGCTACTGAGAAGTGTTTAAACTACATTGTAGTTTCTTCCCTCTCCTGTTGGTAGACCACCAGGTTGACTGAGGCTGTGACTGTTACAAAAAGAATCACCAGAGTACAGCACCACTCTCTGGGCAGAACAACTGCAGTCGTCATAAGAACAGCTCTACAGACTTGCAGGGCCTCACAGCTAGGCTTCATGACTTCTGATGTTCTCTCCTATAGGAGAGATACAGGGCACTCTCATCTGACTATCCAGGCACTCCTTCTAACCACCTGTATACAGCTTTGCCTTAGTTAAATATGGCATTGTGGGGTTTGGTGTGTGGTGTGTGTGTGTGTGTGTGTGTGTGTGTGTGTGTGTGTGCGCGCGCGACACTGGAGCGTACAGTCCACAGAGGAGTAGAATAAGCAAGCTCTTTTTGTGGTTGTGGAGAATTCATTACCCACAATGGGTGAAGATTTTTTTTTATTGTGGTTGCTTTGGGGTCACCCACACTCCTGTTAGTGACCCCTCATCCACATCCTATGAGTAAACTCAATAATCTCATCAGTTCCACAGGGAGAACTTCAGTGGGAGTTTGTCAACTTTAGAAGGAGAGAAGATGTTGCCTAGAACCTCCCCAGTGAGAATGGTCTTAGAATGCTATGAACAGTTAGGCACAAGTCCCTGTGTGGACACACTTTCCAAGCTTACTGTCCTGGGACATAGCAAGGCATGCTTACCCTTTAATGAAGCATATGAAGTAGTTATCTATCTATGTTCCCATAGCAACAGGAGCCTCCCAGTTCCTCTTTGTATCTGCTGTTATTCAAAGCCAGACTTTCTCATGGTAGCCAAGCTAGTGGGTTAATAGACTTCTCTCGCTATGGTTCAAATATGCATTTCTCAGAGTCCTGGAGGCCAGTGGACTTTGGGAGGTTTATTTCTATTTTTCCATGCTAGCTATTGTGATTTTATCTAATATAAGCTTCTAGGCATGTCAGCACCTGAGAGGGAGGTTTTAAAATACATAGATCAGCTTGGCCTTGAACCCTTGACCCCACTCCATTTAGAAAAAAAATCCTTTGTATACATTAAATGTTTTGGATATTTCCATGTCATCCTAACTTATTCTGAGACTTGCTTTTCTTTTCATTTAGAGAACTAATTATTGAAGATGAAAAAGAAAAAGGAAAGAACTGTAGGTGCTTTTTGAAGTATGTTACTTAGATAAGTGGTGTATTTATTTTCTAAGTACTATCTGGTGCAATAAAACATTGGCTGGTTCATTTCAAATATCCAGTTGTAGAACTTTCAGTTGGTTTTCTTTGCCAGATATTTAGAAGATGCTTGGTGTCTTAGTCACTGTTCTGTTGCTGTGAAGAGATACAAGAACCAAGGCAACTCTTTTAAAAGAAAGCATCTAACTGGGACCTTGCTTACAGTTTTAGAGGGTTAGTTTGCTATCATCATGGTGGGGAGCATGGCAGTAGGCAGGCACAATGCTGGAGAAATAGCTGAGGGCTACATCCTTGTTTCCAGCCAGTAGGCAGAGAGCCACTGGACCTGGCAAAGGCTTTTAAAAGATCAAATCCCGCCCCCAGTAGCACATGTCCTCCAACAGGGACACACCTACTCTATCATGACCACACCCCCTACTCTTTCCTTACAGTCTACCAACTTTGAATCAAATACATTAAGCTATAGAGGCCACTCTTATTCAAACCACTGCACACAATTTATAATTTATTATAGATATTTTTTCCCCTGAAGATTTTTCCTTTTTTAAGATTTATTTTCAAATTATGTTGTATAGGGCTGGAGAGATGGCTTAGCAGTTTGTTCCATTTCCATCAATAACATGACAAGGCACAACAACTTCTGCCTCAGGTTCCAGAGAATACAGTGTCTCCTTTTGAGCTGCCTGGGGACAAGGTGCATATGTAGTATACATACAGACAAGCAGACAACAACAATGCACATAAAATAAATAAATCTAAAAATATTAAAGTGTGTGTGTGTGAGTGTGCATGAGCATATATGAGTTCATGAGTGTGTGTTTGTGTGTATGTGGGTCTAAGAGTGTGTGTGTGTGTGAGTGTGCATGAGCATGTGTGAGTTTATGAGTGTGTTTGTGTGTATGTGGGTCTAAGAGTGTGTGTGTATGTGTGTGTGCGTGCGTGCATGAGTATGTATGTGTTCATGAGCATGTGTATGTGTGTGTATGTGTGTGAGTACATGTGTGTATACTTTTATATGTGTGTGTGAGTGTGCATATCTTTGTGTGTAAGCATGTGTGTATGTGTGTATATGTGTGAATGTGTGTGAATGTGAGTATTTCAATGTCTTGTATATGAATGTATGAATGTGTATGTGCATGTGTGAATGAATGTATGAGTGTGTATGTATATGAATGTATTGTGTGCATGTGTGTTTGCATGTGTGTGTAAGTGTAAGTATATATGTGTGTATATATTATCATGCCTGTGTGTGTATGTGTGGTATATATGAGTGTGTGCATGTGCATATATGTGTGTATATTAAAGTGTATGAGTGTATGTATGTATGTGTGTGAGGGTGTGTGAATGTATGTGTGTGTGTGAGTGAGTGTGTGTGCCTGTGCATGTGTGTGTAAGTGTAAGTGCATGTATTCCTACAGATCAGAAGAGTGCACTGATCCTCTGGAGATGGAGTAATGGACTTTTGTAAGCCATCTGATATGGATGTGGAGAACTCAAGTCAGGTCCCGCACATGAGTAGTAAGGGCTCTTAGCAGTTGAGCCATCCTTCTAGTCCTATTCTTCACATCTTTCTATACATTTAAAACATAAATCATTTGCTCAGTAAGTGTGATTATCATGGGTGTGCACCTTCATGAGGTAAGTTCTCATTATCTGCATGGAATTTATTTGATTTGATGGAGGTGCTGCTGACAAAGCCCAGGGCCTTTCACAAGCTTGGCAAGTGCTCGTCCACTGAACTGTATCACCATCCTGAAGATGGAGTGAATCTTAAAAGCCATAGCTTAAACCCAGGACATTGGGAAACTACTACCTACGTTTCTGCTGACTTTTAACTATAATAGGGTGGTGATCATTAAGCAGAACCTGAAACCCTACGTGAAACACAGCATGCTTACTTTGGCAAAGCACACATAAGTGAAATTTAATAAAAATACTTCTTCTAAAGTAGTTTGATATTGAATTTATTATTTTCCATAAGCAAATCAGCCACAGAAATATTAGATTATCACCCAGTGTGTTTCATATTTCATTTAGAGTTTTAAACACCAGGAGGAAAATGATGCTTAGCTGTAATATGTCAGTTATATTATGTATAGGTGTGGGATAGTTTATAGTTTGTAAAACTTTGTTGAGAGCAGACTGAGGCTTGGAAATGCAGATGTGGTACAGGCATGTTCTTATACCATCCAAACCTCTGTTTGGTGACATGACAGAACCATTTGGTAAAAAGTCATAGCATACAATGTCTCTTAAAGTCATAGCAGGCACATCAGTCAGGAGGATGGGGTGAAGATCTTCAGGACTTTGCCAAATTTTGCTGTTTTATTGGTAAACTTTGTGGTCTAGGCATTCCTAGGTGTGTGTGTATGTGTGTACATATACATGCATATAAATACACATATACATCTAGTAAAAATGTACATATCTTTGCATACATTATTTTTTAGAAATCATTCTTTAAAATGAGTCTTTGGTTTCTATGTCATTGGTGGCGCACACCTTTAATCCCAGCACTCAGGAGGCAGAGGCAGGTGGATTTCTGAGTTCGAGGCCAGCCTGGTCTACAAAGTGAGTTCCAGGACAGCCAGAGCTACACAGAGAAACCCTGTCTCAAAAAACCAAAAAAGTAATAAAATAAATGTATATTCTAAATACCTTATTATTGTTAATTTTTTTTCAGAATTAGTTATGCACACTCACACACAGATTTTGCTTTCCAAAACATTAGTGCATTCTGAGACATAGAATGGAAATTGGTAATCTTAAACCTACTCTAGCCATTATATTACTCTAGAACGAGGAGTTCTGAATTGTCTCTCCTTCCCTGTCCAAGAGAAATTGTGCTATTAATGAGTTGTTTTTGATATATTGTGAAGTGCCTGGCTTGAAAGAGAAAAAGAAACCTCCTTTCTTGCCAGGTTGGAAGCATATTCCATTCTCTCCTTTCTACATTATGTAGGTACTGTTATAAGAAAATAATTTGAATATCTTCCCATTAAATGCAACTATATAATGATACATATTTAAGGAATGTTTTGATTGAAGTGTTTTGTTATATAGAAATCTCATGTGCTGAGTTTTTGTCTTAGCTCTTATTTTAATGCTAAGTGCACATAGCTTCTGGGAACTTGAGCCCAGTCAATTGACTGGTAAATAAAAATGCCAGCAGCCAATAGCTGGGAAGAGAGGAAGAGAGGAAGGCAGGATTGAGGTTTCCCTGGCTTAGGACTGCAAGGAAAGAGAGGAAGGAGAGCCACCAAGCTTTAGGGGAGTAAGCAGCAGAGGAGAGCTGCCATGGTAGAAGAAGAATGTGAAGGAGGGAGGAGAGATGGCCTGTAATAGGGCCAAGAAAACGTGGCCCAGAGGGCTGCTCATTTGGGTCAAGAGCAGCCAAAATGGAACACAGAAATTAGTAAGTAGTAACTCAGAGTTGTCAGTAGGAAAGTGGATTCTAACAGCATGGAGGGTAGGCAGTTGCCCAGCTGTTGTGCTGCTTAAGGCATATTGAAATATAAAGGCTCTCTCTGTGTGTGTGTGTGTGTGTGTGTGTGTGTGTGTGTGTGTGTGTTTCATTTGGGAACATAAATGGTCTAAGGTGGGAAGGAACTCTGCGCTGAAATTTATTAAAATATTCATACAACACTCACGTATATCTTTGAATGAATCTCAAACACATATGCATATTTACCACTCTAAACAAGAAATAAAATTTCAGTGTATTAGGATCCATTCCTGTAGAAGTCTTTCCCTTAGACAACATCAGATGCCAATAGCTCCTTGGTTAGAGGTGGAGGCTTATATGCCTTTCCCCTATCCCTGCTAGAATGTTGACTGGCTTCATCTTGTGCAGGTCTTGTATAGGCAATCACAGCAGTTGTGAGTTCAGGAGTTTGTTGGTCCTGCCATGCCCAGAATATACTGTTTTGATCTGATCTGTTCCAACCTCTGGGGTTTTTTCCCATTCTTCCCTGAGCCTTTGAGGGTCATTTAATTTTTAAAGACAAGTTTCACTGCATAGCCTGGGATGATCTTGAACTAGTCATCTTCCTGCCTTAGTCCCCATGTTGAGATTACAAGTAGGAACATAGATGCCCAATTGAGCCTCATCTCTTTCACTTATCATATGAGACCCTTGCATTTGTGGTACCTTTTGGTTTAGGGGCTGGTGACTGTTTTCTCCTCACTCCACACTTAAGACCGTCCTTTCTTAGAACTCAGATATTTTCCAACTAAAAGACTTACATCAGGGATGTAGTGATAAAAAGTAATGGAAAGACTGAGGAAGGAGGATTATGGCAAGTTTAAGGACTATGTGCTTAGCAGAGTGAGTTCAGGCCACCAGGGATACACAGGGAGACAATGTCTAAAACCAATCACTTTAATTAGTTACGCCCCCCCCCCCAATACTCTGTCAGACCTGAAGTCACTAATGGCTTCTTCAGGAGGTTGTCATTTCTTAATCCACCCTTGATGGCAGAAGAGACCATTAATGAAGGAAAAGTTTCTCTGAATTTTGCATTGAGAAGGATTTTGGAAAAAAAAAAAGTCCCCTGAAAAAATTTAAGCTGAGTTAGAGGACATCATACCACTAGCGGATTCAAGATTTCTAATTTCTTTGTTCACAATGTGATTTAGGAAACATATTCAGCACAACTTTCCCCTTCTCCTTCTCTCCCTCCTCCTCTCCCTCTTCCTCCTCTTCTTCATTCTCTTCCTCCTCTTCCTTCTCCTCTTCCTCCTCCTCTTCCTCCTCTTCCTCCTGCCCTTCCTTCTCCTCATTCTCCTCTTCCTTTTTTCTTCTGTTTTGTCAAGACAGAATTTCTCTGTGTAGCCCTGGCTGTCCTGGAACTTGCTATATAGACGAAGTTGGCTTCTAATTCAGAGATTCATATGTCTCGGAGTACTGAAATTAAATGCACATACTTCCACATCCAGCTCTACTTCTTTTGAGACTTAACGAGGATATGCTTGGTCCATAGGGAGTGGTACTGTTAGGAGGTGTGGCCTTGTTGTCAGTGTGGGGGTGGGTATTGGAGGTCTCCTCCTATGCTCAAGCTCCACCCACTATGGAAGAGATCTTCCTCCTAGTTTCCTGAGAATGCCAGTCTCTCCTGGTTGCTTTAGAATCAACATGCAGAACTGCTCCTTCACCAGCACTGTGTCTGCCTGCATGCTGTCATGCTTTCTACTATGATGATAATAGGCTAAGTCTCTGAGACTGTAAGCTAACCCCAATTAAATGTTTGCCTTAAGAGTTGCCTTGGTCATGGTGTCTCTTCATAGCAATGGAAACCCTAAGACAATTGCCATCTGTACAATGGAGTAATCACCCTATCCGTCCTCATATATACCATATGAGGCACAAGTGATGCTTGTTAGCTTTGAAGTTTGAATGGGTGGCACTGCAGAAAGGCAGGTAACATTATACCAAATCACCAAGTGCCATGCACACAAAATGGTAATGTCTTTACTGGAAGGCAGCAAAAGAGGGACATAGAGATGGATAGAGGAAAGATAAATAAAGAAGCAAAGGAAAAAAGAAACAGCAAGCAGGGGCAAAATGGAGGTCAGCGAAGTTACCTGTGAGAATCGGGGGTGGGGGGAGTTATTCAGCATTTACTAGAGATTGAAGACAGCTTTTCTGACAAGAATAAAAGCACTGTGTAAAAGTGTCTGTTAGTAGCTGCCAAACAGCTCCTAGACCATGAGGTAGGAGGAATTCTAAGTAGGTCCAGGATCTTTGCTTGCTTTCTTTTCTTGCTTCTTTTCTCTTAGGTGAGTTAGTCTATGTGTTAGTTCATATGGCAAGGATTACTGATAAATTGATGGAAAGGGGAGGGGCAGTAATCTGGATGGTATAATCTAATCACATGTTTTTAAAATGCAAAATGTTTCCTTGGCTAGTCATAAAAAGAGGCATTGAAGTGATATCTCTAGATGGCCTATAAGAAAGCAAGCATAACATCCCAACCTTGTGAGCTGCTGAGGGGGCTAAGTGAACAGGGCTGTGTATTGTGAACAGCCTTTGGCAAGACAGGGTAGATTTTAGCCTCGGGCTGTAGAGAAGATAATATTACTAGCAGCAGTTAGAAACATGGAATTGGATTTTCCCCTAGAGCTGTCAGACTCAGCAAAGCCAATAACTTGGTTGCAGCCTCTGTTTGCTGAGAAGGGTTTCAGCCGTGCCATGAAGAGCTAGCATCCAGAATTCTGTGCCAATAGATGGGCATTTCAAACTGTTGGGTTTGTGGTCATTTGTTACTCAGAGATGGAAAACCCATATAACACGGATGTCAACACGGGGTAGAAATAACTCCATCACTTCATTATGATACTGTTCAATCAGCAAAAACACATTGATTGGTTTCTGGGTCATGAGTTAAGTTAAAAGTTAGGAATCACAATAGTAAAATTGTGGATTTCCTAATACTGATCAAAACAGGCAAGGAGAAGTAGGACAAATAAAATTGTAATTATAAATATGATGTTCTTTAACAAAATCTTTATATATGAACATGAATATCACTGCTTTTAGGTGAGCCTTTCCAAATGAAGGCATATTTAAAGGAATTAAAAGAGTTTTAAACCTTTTACTTATGAATGCGTTTGTGTGTATGTCTACACAAACATATGTTTACATATGTGTGCTGGTGGCCTCAGAAGATAGAAGAAAGCATCAGACCCCTTTGAACAGGGATTGCAGTGGTTGTAAGACACATAACCTAAGTGATAGTATCCAAACTCTGGTTCCAATGACTCAGCTACAAGGACTTTGACCACTAAGCCATCTCTCCAGCCCCAAGAGGGATTATTAAAGAGGGCTTTTGAGGGCAACTGTTTTGAAAGGAGAAATTTTTATAGCTATTCTCTTCACCAACTTAATTTTATGACTTTTAGGATTTCCATACTCAGATTTCCTTGTGGCAAGCTCATTCGAAAGTCAAAACTTTTATTGACAAGTAACAAAATGGTCTTATTGAAAATCAATATTTTCTGAATATTTTATTACATTTTTCAATATAGCAGTTACCAAGGGATCAGGAAACGAAATTGTAGATTGAGTTGGTTCCACGTTTAGCCTGTGCGATGTTGCTAGCTTGGGAGTTCTGGCAGTCGGCTCTTCCCTTTGGCTCCCTCACCTTGTTCTTTCTACGACAGTCTGGAGAAGTTCTGGGCAATGCCCTGCCTCTCTTGGTACCAGCTAAGCAACTCTTTCCTTTGACTTCTGCTAACAAGAACAATGCCGCCATTTGTTCCATGTCCAAGATTCCAGGGCATCAAGTCATCTTCCATCGCCCCTTTCCCTCATCTTCCTAGCCTACATCCAGCCGCCAGATTCCTGGGAAATAGATCTTTCCCTCTAGTCTCTAGTGTCATTGACTTCTAGTGTCAAGCCCTTCATAATTTCCCAGACTCTGACTGTTGTGCTTAGGTCAAGTTTTCCCATCACAGTCTATCCTGAATGTTGGAAGATACTCCCCACTCTGTATTTTAATATTGGCCTTTTTCAACCAGAAAGATTTTCAATAGCTTCTCTGGCTCACAGGACAAAGCCCCAGTTCCTTGCATTGTTATTAAATTCCTTTACAGTATAGGCCCAACTGTCTCCCAGCCTTAATATTCAAGGCTTTCTCTACATATTGTGTTTCTGGTGAGTTAGATCCCTTGGCATATGAATTTTGGAATCAAATTGGGACATAACTAGATCCAGTTGTACAGGTTACTGGAGATAAACGTGAGCAGGTTCCTAAATCTCTACCTGCTTCAGTTTTTGTCATTCTTAAAATGAAAGTAATTTTACTATATCACACAAAGAGTCACTGTGAGAATGAAACATGATTGTATATGCAAATTTCAGGGCACAAGGCATGGATCATGAGAGCCAAGTAAAGGATGTTTCTTATTGCTATTTCTCATCTCTTCCCTCTTTCTATTTCTCTCCTGCATCTCATCTGAGCTCATATTATCCTTCTTATTCTGAAAAGTTCTACCTTGCCTTTGATAATTTTGCTCCTCATGGTATTGCCCAACCATGACTATCTGTCTAATTTGTGTTGACTCCCCAAATCCTCTCCACTGTGATGAAGGGGCAGGCTAATCCGATTCCTCCGAGTAACTCTGTATGGCCCAATCCTGGACACTGATCCAAAATGCTACCGAGGGGAGTCTGGTGCTAAAAGCACAAGAAGTATGTTTTTATTCAAGGAACTTGAACTTGTCCTTTGTTTGTAATGGAATGGCTTTCCTTGTTCTAATACATTGGCAGGCATTGAAGATAGAAATCATACAGAAAATGCTTTGTTCTGTTTTAAACAACAGTCCACAAACTTCATGCTTCATACTTTCCTTGCTTTGAACCATTTCACACTATTTTGCTTTTAGACTCTAAACACCAATCATTTGAAGGCATTTTCCTTCAAGAATACAGAATATTTAAACATTTCATCTTTATTACTGTGCTGATACATTTGTTAAGGGACTTTGTAAGATATTGCATATCAGCTAGCTTACTTTTCTAAGTCAAAGCTGTATCCTAGGCTCCATCAAGATGACAAAAATGTCACTGTCAGTACTACAGGTGACTACTCAAGGTCATGAAATTTCTGTCATGGGGGAGGAAAGGTCTCAGCAATGAAGTGTCAGGAGACTTTGATATGCAGCCTGTGGGTCTAAGCAGTGGGAAGGCATGAAAAGCTCCAGGTAGGTAGGCTCACCATGGAGAGTGGTCCTCTGAAGTGAGGTTTGCACTGGTTCTCCCCCCCCTCCCCTGCTCTCAGGCTGAGTGATTTCTAGTTCCCTTGCCCAAAGGAGGTTCACAGGACTTTGAGAGGTTGAGTCTGCGTTGGGGGTGGGGGGGCGGCTGTTATAACTGGGTCTGGCTATGATTGCAGCTCAGCTGCTGCTGTGCTCTGTGGCAATGGCTGCTCATTGGCCTTCTGTCAGGGATCCCAGAGCCAGCCAGTCTGCTAGTGAGTGTGATGAGCCACTCAGAACTCCCACATCGAGGGGACAAAACTCAGTCCTCAAGCTGGAGACCTCCAAGAACTAATTTTACTGGCTCCCTCTGTGGTCTTTTAAGTTGTCCTTGATGTCGCAGCCTACTTGTGAGCATCCCCTGACTTGACACTTGAATACTTAGCTACCTCGTTTTCCATGGCAATTCAATCGTTTTCATTGTTTTCAGCAAAGGATTTTTGAGCATCACCTCATTGCTAAGCACCTTAGTCTGCATTAGGGCCACAAATAGGCAAGGCAGACACAGTCGCTGCAGTCACTGACAAATACTGAATGTTTTTTCCTCTCACACGAAAACTATTTATTCTAGATTTATTTATTTTTGTATGTGTGAATGTTTTTCCTTCACACATATCTATACACCACATGTGAGCCTGTCTGTCTCCTTCAGAGGTTGTGTGTGTGTGTGTGTGTGTGTGTGTGTGTGTGTGTGTGTGTGTGTATTATATGTGACATACAAGTAGCCCATGAGCTGACTGTGTACAGGAGACTGTGTTGCTGTGACACACTGGTGTGAAAGGGATGGGACACTGATTGGTCACCCCCAAAACTGGGTGGCAACTATGAAGTGGACAGAAAATGAAGAGGGTTAAAAAGATTTTAAAAGCTTAAAAACCACACTGAGACCTCTGCATTCTTTCATCTCCAGGGTGATGGTTTGGATGACATGTGTCATCTATAGTCTGTGGGGGTTTTAATACTTGACTCCCAGTTTGGTATATGTAAATACTTAGAAGGTATGAGTGTGCTGGAAAAAGTATGGGCTTTGAGGTTTCAAGTCTCCACGTTTTCATGTCATGTACACACACATACACACATACACATACACACATACAATCAATAATCCATATTTTTAATGTATATAGAGGAACTGGTAAGGAAAAACCATACTGGCATCTTCAGTTGAACTTTCTGTCATGCTATGAAGGTCTGGGCAGCTCAGTGAGTGTTTCTGCCACCGCCGAGGGAGGCTCCTTTTACGAATCTAGTCGCACAGGCTGTACATTCAGTCAGACTTCCGCTCCTCAGTCTTTAGTTGCTGTCTGAGGCCTTATCCCATGTGTGCTCACACATCTCTGAGAGGAGGCAGAGGGTTGTGCTAAGAATGCACTAAACACCTCATGGCCAGCATGATGACAGACTATTCAAACATCTTTAAAATATAAAATACCTGTTTATCTTTATCTTATGTGTATGAGTGCTTTGACTGCATGCACGTGTGTGCACTATGTGTATTGTGCCTGGCGACTGTGAATCCCTTAGGTCTGGGCTTTCACATGGTCATAAGCTGCTATAAAAGTGTGGGGCCCTGAACCTAAGTTCTCTGCAGGAGTAGTAAGCGCTCTGAACTGCCCAGTGAGTCCTCACTCTGAACTCTTAAATTTGTTTTTAAGAGTTGACTTTCAAATCCCTTCCTGAAAACATCCCTTCCCTAAAAAAGAGGAAGAACCAAGCAGCAAGATAGAAACAACAAGTAAACAAACCCCAGCCAATTATCATTTGGATTCCACGTTCTCTCCCTTCACAGCACAGGAAGCGCTCTCCAAACCTATGGAGGGAATTCTTTGTGTCTTTTTTTGTACAGCTGACATTCCTCTGTCTGTACAAATGAGGCAGAGATCAGGGGGACAAAGGGAAACAAATAGTAGCTAAGCTATGGCCCCTGCGCTCAAATCTGACAGCCTCTCACCTGCTGGCCACCTGCAGCGGGAGGAGCAGTGTCAGCTCAGACCTCTGACTTGCTCACAATGCACCTATTGACCACTGGAGAGGGAAGCCGGAGACAGCTGCCATGTTGACAGAGCGGGAAGCAGTCTCAGCCCGGGAATGGAAGCTCTCCAAAAGGGCTTCAGGGAAAGGGGACAGTGAGGTACTTATGCTCGACCATAGTTCTAGGCTCTGTTCCCTAGGGAGGTCCGGTACCTCCAGAAACCTGGCCTGGAGCAGAGACCACAAGCTTAGCAGCTGCTGAGGGCAGCACTCTCTGCTTGCCAGCCTGGCTCTCAACATTTATGGATGGGCGGGAGGAGAACACCCCTTTGTACCCCTGGCTCTCTCCACAATGCCTAGTGGTCCAAAAGAGACACACACTCCTTCTAGAGATGAATGGTGTAAAACTGTGAAGGTGAACACACTTGGCCCCGACTCTCCTAATGTCAAATACCCAGTCAAAAACCAATCTTATAAAGAAAGCTTTATTATATAATAACGCCGAGAACAGGCCAGGAGCCCCTGGAGACCAAGCACACACAGACTTTATTTTGTTTTGTTTGCTTGTTTTGTGACACAAGGTCTTACTATGTAGCCCTAGCTGGTCTGGAATTTGCTGTGTAGACCAGGCTGGACGTGAATACTCTGTAATCCTCCTGCCCCAATACAGGAAAGCTCCACTGTATTCAGCATAGTATTTAGAGAAGTTTATACTGTTATTGAACTTTGGGGGGGGGTGAGGACTTCCCTCTGAGCATGGTTCCTTGAATAAACTGAAGCCAGTTGATAAAGAAGGAACTCCCTCGCCAGAGGAAAAGTCACTTCTGAACTGGGCAAAATGACAAAGTACGTTTGAAAATCTGAGTTTTGACACTAGCGCACTAACGCTGGGACACTTTACTATAGTTCTCCTTGCCGTGGCGACTCTTATTTTTTGTTGCTACTTCATAACTGTAATTTTGCAACTGTTGTGAATTTTAATATCAACACCTGTGTTTCCCTGTTGGGTCGCAACCCACATCTTGAGAAACAGTTCGCCAGAGGCCGCTGTGGAAGCCAGTGCTAAGGTGACCTGGGCTGCTTGCTGGGAGCCTCTGGGCAGCAGAGGCAGCCCAGCCACTGGTGGGGAGGTGCACACTGGTTTTTCCTCCTAGTTCCTTATCTCTGGCCTGTTACATCATAGGCTTTGAAGAGGGACAGGTGAGGAGCAGAGGAGGATGTGGGTCAGGAGTGAGCTCGCTCGCCCGGTAAGAGGGACTAGGCACTCTCAGGCTGGTTCGAGGGCAGATAGGCAGTGACAGACACGGAACTGGATGTTATTCTTCCGCTCTCTAGCTCTCGACTCCACTCACCTCTGCTGTGTTGCAACTTCAAGTTCTAGGCCAACTGAGGGCAAATGACTGAAAGGGTTGGATCTTACCCAACCGCAGTGACCTACTGAAGCAAATGACTGCACATGGGAGATTTCTGTATCTCCCTCCTCCTTTATTTCCCCTTCTTTCTTTACCTCCTTCCTCCTACCCCTTTGTCACAGAAATTGAATCTAAAACCTTAAGTGTTACCACAGTGCTAGGACTTCTTAAAGGGACCTTTCCCTCCCCCCTCCCTTCCAATCCTGTTTTAAAAAACCTCCTCTCCCTGCCTCACCCACTGTATTTATTTTCTCTTTAAATGTACTTCTACCTACATTTGAAGCTATTAATTTGCAAAGTCTTTACAGACAGGAGGACTGCTGTAAATTCTGATCTGTGGAGCAGCCCCTGGGCAGCAGAGATCTCTTACCCTGAGTTAACCTCAGGCCACTCCTGCATCCTTTAGACACCTGCCCTCAATGGCCTCACACTGAGAGGTCAGTGAAGTTATCATTTAACATATGGTCATGAGAAACACCAGGCTAGATACTGGACTCTTGGAAAGAGCTCGTATCCTTCTTGTGTAGAAAAGAAGGGAATAGTAGTACCGACGTTTCTCGAGTCTCGTGAACCTAGAGTCCCATGGTCCCCTATCTGACAATCTACTTATAGTCAAGGGTACTATTGGTAGAAGAAACACATGTCACATTTGATCTGTTGAAATTTCACAGGACTGTGCTTCGAAACTTTTCCCCCCTCCCTCTCTCTGTGTTGGAAGCCATTGGCTCACCTCTGTGTGATACAAAGCCAAAGTTTCAGAGTGAGAGGAATGTGCTCTCCCAATGTTTGCCTCGTGCAGTGGTTCAAAATTAAATAGAATATGATTCGTCGTTACTCCGTGACATTAGGCTTCTAAAGGTGATAGAAAATGAGGACCTATGTGCTGACATACATAAGGACTGCCAGGGACTTAATGCATTAATGAGGAAACCCTGGACCTATACAGACCAAGTTCATTCCCCAACCCTAACCCCCACCGAACTCCTAAAGCTTTGTTTGGAGAACATGGAAGGAAAGCCTTGTTTTTTTCTGATGTTGGAGAATACGTTTTTTTGTTTGTTTGTTTGTTTTTGTTTGTTTTTGTTTTGTTTTGTTTTGTTCCCAGGGAAAAATTCTCCTGAACATATTACCTTTGAGTCTCACCAATGGGAGTGTTCCCATTTGTGATTCAGGATTATTTATCCTGTTGTGGTTGTTTGATTCTCTCTGAAAATTCTTTCTTTTTTTCCTTAGTAAAGCTTGCTTGACTTTCAAATTCCAGCTAATGCACATAGAGGAAGGATTGTCTGGCAGATGAAACTCAAAGGGGGCTCTCTGCAGCTACCAACCTACCACCAACATGGTTCTTTGTCCCAAGGTTGGACACACCTTTCCATTTAGAGCTAGATATATTCATTTCTAACGAAGAATTCAGTCACAACACCACGCCTTTTACATCTCAGGGAGGCACAGACTTGATAGCTTGGTCTTGACTTTCCACTTGTCTTCAGTCCAGCATCCAGCACATTGAAAGGTTTCAGGGCTTTGGGATAAAACCCAGTGAGAATGTGGAAGAGGGTGGTAACACCGAGATGTGGCTATTTGCAGTTAAGAAGCAGTGTGGGAAGATACCAGAAGATGGGAGCAGTGATGCAGTGCTGTGGTAGACTATATGCTGTGCATGTGCAGGCCCTGGTTTCAATACCCAGTGAAGGAAGAGAGGGAGAGAGGGCGGAGGAAGGGAGGGAAGGAGGGAGGGAGGGAAGAAGGAGGATATTGAAAAGAAAGAAAGAAAGAAAGAAAGAAAGAAAGAAAGAAAGAAAGAAAGAAAGAAGGAAAGAAAGAAAGAGAGGAAGGAAGGAGAGGTTCTGCTTTGGAGTATGCAGGTCTGACCATTAGTATCTTATTGAATGGATTCTAATTGTCCAGTCTGGGGATTCTTTTTTTTTTTTTTTTTTTTTGGTTGTTTTTTTAGACAGGGTTTCTCTGTGTAGCCCTGGCTGTCCTGGAACTCACTCTGTAGACCAGGCTGACGTCAAACTCAGAAATCTGCCTGTCTCTGCCTCCCAAGTGCTGGGATTGAAGGCTTGTGCCTTTTATTTTTTTTAAGATATTTTCTTAATTTACATTTCAAAATGCTATTCCGAAAGTTCCTTATACCCCCCCCCCCAGGCCCTGCTCCCCTACCCACCCACTCCCACTTCTTGGCCCTGGAGTTCCCCTGAATTGGGGCATATAAAGTTTGCAATTCCAAGGGGCCATCATCTGCTACATATGCAGCTAGAGACACAAGCTCTGGGGTTTCTAGTTATTTCATATTGTTGTTACTCTTATAGGGTTGCAGAACCCTTCAGCTCCTGGAGTACTTTTTCTAGCTTCTCCATTGGGGACCCTGTGTTCCATCATATAGATAACCGTGAGCATCTACTTCTGTATTTGCCAGGCACTGGTATAGCCTCATACGAGACAGTCTGGGGATTCTTAAGGAGTCTCTGTTGCATGCCAGGCTTGGGCTAATCTATGGTGTATCTAGGGGCTTGGTTTTGATTTTCATCTTTTCTCTTCCTAAAAGTGTTTTTGAAATGCATGGGAGAAAGTCTTGGGATGAACAAACAACAAACATCCCTGAAATCTCCCAAAGAACAGCAATAAAACTCACATAGGGGGTTGATAAAAATTTAGTTTTATGGGACTTGGACAATAACTCCTTGCTCAGTAGTAAATTTCCACACCTTTGCAAACTCCTGTCTCTGTCATGGTCAAAATCAGAATGAGTGTTGGGAAATTCCTCTCTCCAAAGTCACATCTGCTAGTCAACCCCCCACAGCTCTGAGCTTCAGTACCTGGTTCCCACCCATCTGTGTCTGATTACCAGCCAGTGGCCAGTAAAGCTCTAGGTATCTTCTAGCTTCTTTAGTTTTTTTCTTTTTTCTTTTTTTTTTTTTTTTTTTTTTTTTTTTTTTTTTTTTTTTTTGAATTTTAATTTGGATGCAGAGTCGATTCTGAAAGCTAAAGATTTATATTTGAGAAGATGATGAATCACCAAGGTACCCTTTACTGGAAAATCTAAAGCTACCCACTTCTGGCTCTCCCTGAGGTGGACTGTCAGGGTCAAGGAAGCCAGGATCTCCACCTGGAAGTCAAATAGAATTGTGTGTTTATACTTCCCCGGGGACTTTGTAGTCTGGAAGTTCACTAAATTCAGGGTCACAGCATAGCCCTCACACTGAAGTGAGAATCCCTTGTTTCTTTGATGCTCATCGAATAGGAAGACTATTTACTACTACTATTACATTTGCTTTTCAACCCAGTTTCAAGTCTCTGGTACTTTATGTTCCCAAAGCATGTTGCTGTAGGACAAGGGATTTAAAAAGTGGCCTAATACTTGATTGGGGAAACAAATCATGATTCATGTGTCTATGGCAGAGTTTGAATGCAGTTACTTGGAGATGAACCATTCTTTTCTAAAGCAGGGACAAGTATGGTGGTCCATGCTTGCAGAATCCCAAGTATGCATTATAAAATTATTTATGAAGGTATTCCCAAGAAAGAAAAAAATGTACATAATTTTTTTTTAACTTTGTCATACTTTCCCGAAGACTCCTGAGATCTCTGGAATATCCTCAGACTCCAAGAGTTCTAGGAGATGATCTCAATGAGGCTCAAGACATTTACAATGATAGAATGTCTGAATTGGCAAACAAACAAACAAAAACAAGCCAACCAACCCTGTACTGGACTGGTTGGTCCTTGTTTTTCTTCTATTTCCCCATTGTTTTTCTTCAAATGAAGTATGAGAGAAGAACATATTTTAAAAATACCCTGTGATTCCATCTCAGAAATTATTTTATAAGTTAGATCCTCCTGGTGCCTGATGTCTACTCTCCCCACTCTGATGCTTTCCACGTCCTCCTCTGTCTTTCTCTTCCTCCATTCCTTCCTTTGTTCCTGCCTTCCTCTCTTTGTGCCTCCCTCCCCTTCTTCTCTCCTTCCCTTGCTCCCTTTCTGCATTTCATCTTTCCTCCTTCCTGCTTATCTCCTTCCCTTCCTTCCCTAATTGATTTATCCTCCCTTCCCTGCTCCCTCCCTCCTTCCCTCTCTCTCTTCTTCTCTACACTCATTCCTTCATTTCACCTTCCCTCCCTCCTGTCCTTCACTGGAGAGTGTACCTGTATATGTGAAACTTACAAACTTTACCATGGAGCTGCCCCTAGCCTTGACTTTCTGTCTTCCCATGTTGCTTCTTCTGTGTCATCATTCTCGTCATCCTGGGGTTTCCACTCCTTACTCATGTCTTTATCCCACAAGTATCCCTGAAGTCCTACAATGAGCCAGATACTGGTCTAAGCATAGGTAGGAAATCAGTCTGTGGAAAAGTCACAGGACAGAGTTCATACACTGATAATCTCAGCCTTTCAGATCATTGTGTTCAAAGATTGATGGTAGCCTCATTAATAGGGCAAAGGTAGGGCAAAGGTAGGGCATTGTTTATGTATATGAACGTTTTAAGAATGGGTAGAGGGGTAAAGAGATACAGTGTTTGGGTCTCACCATGTCCCTTGGAACAAAACTGTACTTCCATTTTTAAATAAGCAGGTGCTGAGGAGATATTGTTGTAGAAGTCAATGTTGGGGTTGAGGGAAAGGGAGGGGCACAGACCATCTATTAGGCTCTCTGGTGACAAGAGTGAGGAGGGTTCGTTGGAGTCACTGAGCATGGGACTCAGCATTACTGTAGCTCTGTGGTTTGGCAGGTAACCACCTTCAGGGGCAGCTTTCCTGATAATGCTGTGCTCTTTCGTGGCTCCCTGGGCAATGGGTATGAACAGGCAGAAGCCAGAGTTGGGGAGAAAAGAATAGGTCTGGTGCCAGTGGGTAACTGCGGATGATGAATGATGGTTTGCTCTTCAATGTTGGAATACCAAAAAAGACTAAAGGATGGAAAGGATGAGAATGACAGAGCATCAGACCCCTAAGGTCATTGTAATTGGGCCACCTGTATGTAAGCATAAATATTATAACACTGTTGGATACTACAATCATGGTACTCAATTCCCCAGGTAAATCTGAATTTATTTATACCTGATTTCTGCAGACCAATTTGGGTCTCTCTAAAGTGGTCTACAAGACTGATCACAGTATGGCCCAGCCTCCCCCTTAGTCTTTTTGTCCCCCTTTCTTTTTCACTCTCTTTGGTTGCTTTCTCCCTCCTGGTTCCTCAGACCATCGTCTTCTGTCTCCCTTCTATATAAACTTAGGAAATATTCTCCTCCTCTCATTGACTGTCATGTATTCATCATCATAAATCTCTCCTTTAGCTTTTGAAGTAATCGTAACTTTATTTTTAAAAATAGATTTCATTTTAAGTTCCATTTTAGGTGGTTCTCTCCCTCTCTCTTTCTCTCTCCCTCTCTCTCTTTCTCTCTCTCTCTCCCTCTCTTTTTCTTTCAGTGTGTGTGTAGGGTACAGGTTCTCAGGAAGTCTAAAAGATGGTGTCAGACACCCTAGAGCTGAAATTGCAAAGATTTGTGAGCCACCCCATTTGTGTCCTGGTAACAGAACTCTGGTAGTCTTTAAAAGCAATATGAACTCTTAACCACTGAACCACCTCTCTAGCTCAGTGGTTCTCATCATTCTTAATTCTTCTACCCTTTAATACAGTTTGTTGTGTTGACCCCCAATTATAGCATTATTTCATTGCTACTACATAACTGTAATTTTGCTACTATTATGAGTTTATGAGTGTAAATATCTGTGTTTTCTAATGGTCTTAGGTGACATGCACACTCATAAATAGGTGCCTGCACACACACACACACACACACACACACACACACACACACACGTATATCACACAGAGTGTGAGGTAGATACACCACCCCTGAAAATGTTATAGGGTAGGCAGTGATCTTGTGACCTCTAGCCAAAATGGGCAAAGGGAGGACTGATACACATGGAGGAATGAAGGTTCCTCTGGTTGTTCAACCTGGATGCTCACATGAGGAAAGCCCTCCTTCTTCAAGTGATGTTAAGCTGCATTTTGCTGTCTGTGATGCAGTAAGTAGTTCGGGTGCAGCTAACCTAAGCATCTCTTGCCTCTTGCAAGTGCCTGAGGATGGGAACCCAAACACCTAGACTAGGAATAAATTTTGTAATTGAATTCAAAGCATAACCCTGGGCTTGTACTATAATTTTAAAGTTACTCATTAGATGATACTTTCTCATGAGTGTTTTTCATCTTCTCCTCCTCCCCTTCCCCTTTCTCCCTCCTCTCTCCTTTTTTCTTCCTTCCTAATATTTCTCTTTCGTGTTCATGTGTGTGAGCATGTATGTGGAGGCTTGAGGTCCACCTCAAATATTGTTTCTCAGGAGCCATTCACCTTACTAGTTTTCTGAGGTAAGGTATCTCATTAACCCTGGCTAACAGATTAGGCTAAATTGGTTGATTAGAAAGCCCCCAGAGATCCACTGACTCTTGACTTTTAAAACAGGTGTTCTCTGGAAGCTATCTCCAACTGATAGCCATTTGCAAATGAAACTTACTGTTCTTCAAGTAAATCTCATTGGGGAAACAAACCACTCTTAGGGGTAGAGCCCATGCCCAGCAGTAGATGGCCAACACATAATGAACTTAATGGTATCTTTGGAGGCTTTTTTCTTATAATGTGAAGTATATACACATTATAGGTCCTTTGCATATATATATTATGAAAAACCCCAACACAAGGAGGGAAACTACACTCTAGAAAAAGCAAGAAAGTAATCCTTCAACAAACCTAAAAGAAGATAGCTGCAAGAACAAAATCCCAACTCTAACAACAAAAATAACAAGAAGTAACAATTACTTTCCTTAAATTCTCTTAATATCAATGGACTCAATTACCCAATAAAAAAGACATAGACTAACAGACTGGCTACATAAACAGGACCCAACATTTTGCTGCCTACAGGAAACCCACCTAGGGACAGAGACAGACACTACCTCTGGGTAAAAGGCTGAAAACAATTTTCCAAGCAAATGGTCCGAAGAAATAAGTCGGAGTAGCCATTCTAATATCAAATAAAATCAACTTCCAACCCAAAGTTATAAAAAACAGACAAGGAGGGGAACTTCATACACATCAAAGGTAAAATCTACCAAGATGAACTTTTAATTCTGAATATCTATGCTCCAAATGCAAGGGCATCCACATTCATTACAGAAACTTTAGTAAAGCTCAAAACACATATTGCACCTGACACAATAATAGTGGGAGACTTTAACACACCACTCTAATCAATGGACAGATCCTGGAAACGGGAATTATACAGAGACACAGTGAAACTAACAGAAGTCATGAAACAAATGGATTTAACAGATATCTATAGAACATTTAATCCTAAAACAAAAGGATATACTTTCTTCTCAACACCTCATGGTATACCTTCTCCAAAATTAACCATACAATCAGTCACAAAACAGGCCTCAACAGATACAAAAATATTGAAATTATTCCATGCATCCTATCAGATCACCACAGACTAAGGCTTTTCTTCAATAACAACATAAATGATAGAAAGCCAACATTGACATGGAAGCTGAACAACACTCTACTCAATGATAACTTGATCAAGGAAGAAATTAAAGACTTTTTAGAGTTTAAAGAAAATGAAGCCACAACATACCCAAACTTATGGGACACAATGAAAGTAGTCCTAACAGGAAAACTAGCTCTGAGTGCCACTGAAAAGAAACTAGAGAGAGCATACACAAGCAGCTTGACAGCACAACTAAAAGCTCTAGAACAAAAGGAAGCAAATTAACCCTAGACTGCAGGAAATAATCAAACTCAGGGATGAAATCAACCAAGTGGAAACAAAAAGAACTATTCAAAGAATCAACCAAATCAGGAGCTGATTCTTTGAGAAAATCAACAAGATAGATAAACCATTAGCCAGACTAACTAGAGGGCACAGGGACAGTATCCTAATTAACAAAATAAGAAATGAAAAGGGAGACATAAAAACAGAACCCGAGGAAATCCAAAACATCATCAGATCCTACTATAAAAGACTATACTCAACAAAACTGGAAAACCTGGACAAGGTGGACAATTTTCTAAACAGATACCAGGTACCAAAGTTAAACCAGGATAAGATCAATGAACTAAACAGATCCGTATCCCCTAAAGAAATAGAAGCAGTCATTAATAGTCTCCCAACCAAAAAAGGCCCAGGACCAGATGGGTTTAGTGCAGAGTTCTATCACACCTTTAAAGAAGACCTAATCCCAATTCTCCTCAAACTATTCCACAAAATAGAAACAGAAAGTACTCTACCCAATTCATTCTATGAAGCCAAAATTACTCTGATACCTAAACCACATAAAGACCCAACAAAGAAAGAGAACTTCAGATCAATTTCCCTTGTGAATATCGAATCAAAATACTCAATAAAATTCTCCCAAACCAAATCAAAAACACATCAAAATTATCATCCATCATGATCAAGTAGGCTCCATCGCAGGGATGCAGGGATGGTCTAATATCGAGAAATCCATCAGCATAATCTACGATATAAACAAATTCAAAGATAAAAACCACAGGATCATCTCATTAGATGCTGAGAAAGCATTTGACAAAATCCTACAAACCTTCATGATAAAAGTCTTGGAAAGATCAGGAATTCAAGGCCCATACCTAAACATAATAAAAAGTATATACAGCAAGCCAGTAGCCAACATCAAACTAAATGGAGAGAAACATGAAGTAATTCCACTAAAATCAGGGACGAGACAAGGCTGCCCACTCTCTCCCTCCCTATTCAATATAGTACTTGAAGTCCTAGCCAGAGCAATTATTAAACAAAAGGAGATCAAGGGGATACAAATTGGAAAAGAAGAAGTCAAAATATCACTATTTGCAGATGATATGATAATATATATATAAGTGACCCTGAAAATTCCACCAGAGAACTCCTAAGCCTGATAAACAGCTTCAGTGCAGTACCTGGATATAAAATTAACTCAAACAAATCAGTGGCTTTTCTCTACACAAAGGATAAACAGGCTGAGAAAGAAATTATGAAAACAACACCCTTTACAATAGTCAAAAATAATATAAAATACTTTGGTGTAACTCTAACTAAGGAAGTGAAAGATCTATATGATATGAACTTCAAGTCTCTGAAGAAAGAAATTGAAGAAGATCTCAGAAGATGGAAAGATCTCCCATGCTCATGGATTGGCAGAATTAATATAGTCAAAATGGGTATCTTGCCGAAAGTAATCTACAGATTCAATGCAATCCCCATCACAATTCCAACTCAATTCTTCACTGAGTTGGACAATTTGCAAATTCATCTGGAATAACAAAAAAACCTAGGATAGCAAAAACTATTCTCAACAATACAAGAACCTCTTGTTGAATTACTATGCCTGACCTCAGGCTGTACTACAGAGTAAGTGTGATAAAAACTGCATAGTACTGGTACAGTGACAGACAGGTAGATCAATAGAATAGAATTGAAGACGCAGAAATGAACCCACACACCTATTGTTACTTGATCTTTGACAAGGGAGTTAAAACCATCCAGTGGAAAAAAGACAGCATTTTTTTAACAAATGGTGCTGGCACAACTGGCAGTTATCATGTAGAAGAATGTGAATTGATCCATTCTTATCTCCTTGCACAAAGCTCAAGTCTAAGTGGATCAAGGAACTACACATAAAACCAGACACTGAAATTTATAGAGGAGAAAGTGGGGGAAAAGCCTTGAAGATATGGGCACAGGGGGAAAATTCCTGAACAGAATAGCAATGGCTTGTGCTGTAAGATCAAGAATCTACAAATGGGACCTCATAAAATTGCAAAGCTTCTGTAAGGCAAAAGACACCTCAATAAGACAAAAAGGCCACCAATAGATTGGGAAAGGATCTTTACCAATCCTAAATCTGACAGGGGACTAACATCCAATATATATAAGGAACTCAAGAAGTTGGACTCCAGAAAACCAAATAACCCTATTAAAAATGGGATACATAGCTAAACAAAGAATTCTCAACTGAGGAATATTGAATAGCTGACAAGCACCTAAAAAAATGTTCAACATCCTTAATCATCAGGGAAATGCAAATCAAAACAACCCTGAGATTCCACCTCATACCAGTCAGAATGGCTAAGATCAAAAGTTCAGGCGACAGCAGATGCTGGCAAGGATGTGCAGAAAGAGGAACATTCCGCCATTGTTGGTGGGATTGCAAGCTGCTATAACTACTCTGGAAATCAGTTTGGCATTTCCTCAGAACATTGGACATAGTACTACCAGAAGATCCAGCAATACCTCACCTGGGCATATACCTAGAAGATGTTCCAACTTGTAATAAGGACATATGCTCCATTATGTTCATAACAGCATTATTTATAATAGCCAGAAGCTGGAAAGAACCCAGATGTTCCCCAACAGAAGAATGGATACAGAAAATGTGTTACATTTACACAATGGAGTACTACTCTTCTATTAAAAACAATGAATATATGAAATTCTTGGGCAAATGCATGGATCTAGAGGATATCATCCTGAGTGTGGTAACCCAATCACAAAAGAACACACATTATATACACTCACTGATAAGTGGATATTAGCCCAGAAACTTAGAATATCCAAGATACAATTTCCAAAACACATGAAACTCAAGAAGTAATACCAACGTGTAGATTCTCTGTTCCTTCTTAGAATGGGGAACAAGATATCCATGGAAGGAGTTACAGAGACAAAGTTCAGAGCAGAGACTGAAGGAAGGACCATCCAGAGACTTCCCCTCTTGAGGATCTATCTCATAAACAACCACCAAACCCAGACACTAGGCAGATCTCAACAAGAGCCTACTGACTGGAGCCTGATATTGCTGTCCCCCGTGAGGCTCTACCAGTGCCTGGCAAATACAGAAGTGGATGCTCACAGTTATCCATTGGATGAAGCACAAGTTGCCTAACGAAGGAGCCAGAAAAAAATACCCAGGGAGCTGAAGGGGTCTGAAGTCCCAGAGGAGGAACATCAATATGAAATAACTAGTACCCGCAGAGCTCCTTGGAACCATACCACCAATCAAAGAAAACACATGGTAGAACTTGTGGCTCTAGCTATATATGTAGCAGAGGATGACCTAGGTGATCCTCAATGGGAGGAGAGGCCCTTGGTCCTGTGAAGGCTCTATGCCCCAGTATAGAGGAATGCCAGGACCAAGAACGGGAGTGGGTGGGTTGGGGAACTGGGGGAGGGGGAAGGGAATAGGGGATTTTTGGAAGGGAACTTAGGAAATGGGATAACATTTGAAATGTAAATAAAGAAAATATCTAAAAAAACAAAAATTAAAAAAATTAAAAAAAATAGGTAGTAGGGTTTTTAAATATCAATATCTAGAAATATAATAAAACAATGTAACCTATGGGGGAAGTGATAGTTGTTGGGTCAGTATTAGCTAGTTGGCTTTTCTGTAACTGAGCTCTTGTGTGTTCATAGAAAAGAAAGCTTAACTCTCCCAGGGCTCTCATCCTCTGCAATATTTTCTGCTCTCTGTGTACAATGATGAGGTCTATGCCTAAATTCAGGGCAGAGCTTCCCCCTTTGGCTTTGAGTCTTCTTGTCTTCCTACTTATTTATATCCCCTTCTACATGTCTTTCTTCTCAAGCCTTCTTCTCTTCCTCTAGTGTTCTATATCCTAGCAAATGGCAAAGCTAAAAAGTCTGCAGAGACACTGTAACTCTCCTTCACTAGTCACATCTCATTGTTTAAACGTAATTTGACTGTATCTAAGTCAGTTTATTCCACTCCTACTTCTTCTTCCCATCTCTAGTGGTTTAAGTTCATGTCCTCATTATCTTTCATTAAGATTCAGGCAGTTTCTCCTCTCTGGGCCTCATGCTGTTTAGGAATAATCACTACTGTTGGGAGAATGTTTCTTCTAATTCATTCTGTGTCATAATTGTATTTGGAAAAGTTTTGGTGGCTTCCGGTGTCCTAGTTAGGTTTCTATTGCTGTGATAAAACACCATGACCAAAATCAACTTGGGTAGTGGTGCTAAGAGTTAATTTCAGGGCTGTAGAGATGGCTCAGTGATTAAGAGCATTAACTTCTCTTCCAGAGGTCTTGAGATCAACTCTCAGCAACCACATGGTGGCTCACAACCATCTATAATGGAATCTGATGCCCTCTTCAGATAGCTACTGTGTACTCACATAAATTAAATAAATAAATAAATAAATAAATAAATAAATAAATAAAAACAAACCAGGTAGGATGAATCAAACAAACAAAACAAAACAAACAAACAAACAAACAAACAAATTAATAAAAAGAACAAAAGAAAAGAACAAGAAACGCATACAGACACTGGGACATACACATTTATACACACAGAAAATCCATAGAATTATACAATAGGTGTCTTTTTTTTTTTTTAATATTGCTGCTTTCACACCAAATCAGAAATGTACTTTTCAAAATTTTTTTCTCAGATCCTTGCTACTTGATATTGTATGTAGCTCTTTATGGAATATGACCCAATTATTATTCTAATTCCATCAGTGAGATCTGAGACCAGCTTTTTTTAAATTGCAGTTTCTCTTTGTTTAAATGGAACTATGATATTAGCATTTGTGATCTGAAAATTTCTGAGACCAAATTATAGGAAAATGTACTTAGTTCATAATTGTAGGCAGAAAATACTTGATTCTATAGACCCTGATGGCTTTTGCACTACAGCTGCAATTCAGTAGCAAGTGATTAAGATGAAATACATGTCATGGAGAGTTTATTAAAGTCCCCAGTCATTGACATATGTAGCTGTCTGTAAAATATAGTAGTTTCAAATTCTAACTGGCTTGATGCACCAGTCTGTCCCTAGGTTGCTCAACAACAGAGCCAAATGCTCGCTGGCAATCCCCAGACGGGGTGTATATGGCCCGGCATGCTTAGTGTGGTCAGCTATGTTAAGTGTCTTGCAGTCTAAATAAACTCTCAGCAATGATTTGGGAGCCAGAATGGGGCCAAGTTTATCATTTTGGGTTGCTTGTGAAGAATCAGTAAGAACATTCTGTTTATTTCTCCAAAGAAGTGTTTTTCGATGGATCCGGGCTCATGGGGATACTGGTGCACCCCAACTGCTAGTACAGGGGTCAGGAATGTCCTCCTCATCCACACTTTCCTTCCAGGATGCTCTTCTTTCCTGTGCTTCACCTTTCTGTTAGCAACAACTGTATACACATCTCCACTGGACACTTGGAAAACAGGCGAGTAGCCTGTTCCATTCCTGCCATAAATGTCACTCAGGGAACTAGCCACTAGGTCATGCTCATGTGCAACACAATCTGTTTCCTCCCTCCTGGGCTTGAGCTTCACCTTTACAATGGCTGGAACTAGAGTCGTCCCCTGGAGACCTGTTGTTTTATTTTTAAGCTTTGAGTGGCTGGTATATACAAAGCTATTTTTTTCCTAGTAAGCACATTATTCAAACACTAAAATTCCAAGCTGAAAACTTTTGTCAGCTGGAATAAAATTCAGTCAATGCTATTAACTTCCCCATCATTTATAAAAGAATACTTAATTATGGAAAGTAGCCTGATGTTTTTATTTCTGCACATAGACTTTAATGCTTCCACAAACTCCTCCAACGTACTGAGTTCTTGACTGTACACAACATCCTTAGAGAAAGCCATTTCTCTTTCTCCCAACTCAACAGAGGAGAATGAGTAACAAAACGCACAGAGCTGATGTGGGAAGCTTGAAAGTAAGTGTAGAAAGCCATCAAAATATAATTCACAGAAGAAAACATGCCAACCGTAAAAACATTCTGTTGGTCACTAGGAATATAGGGATATAGACATAATTCCACAAGGAACCCCAGCAGCTTTCTCATTTAAAAAGTAGGCTGTATCTTACCTCTCCAAAATTAGGTCTTAGCTGGTTTCTTCCAGCATTCTGAAATCTCTAACTACCATTCTGGTAGCCACCTTGCAAAATGCACATGGGTTAAATTTAGACAGAAGGACCTGGGTCAGCTTTGTGGTGGAGCACGCTTCCAATGTCAATGCAAGGACAGGATTCTTTTAAAAGCATACTAGTCTTTCATGAATGGGAATCCACAAAATCAGAGAATAACCACTCCAGATATTCTTTTCCACTCAGAAATAATCCATTCAGCAGGGCAAGGCAGGGATGCAATTCAGCTGGTAGTGTGCTACCTTAGCTAGCACCAAGCTCTGGGTTAATCTGATGAGTGGAGCAATACTTGCAATCTCACAATTAGGGAGGTAGAAGCAAGAGCATCAGAAGTTCAAAGCCATCCTCAGGTACCTAGAACAAAGAAACAAAACCCCTCACCAAGACAGAAGTTAAAAGAACACCAGAAAACCAAAGCTATCTTGAGCTCACAGATCTACTTTCTAGTTCCTGCTCTGTCCTTACCAGCTGTGTGATCTCCAGCTTGGTGAGTTATCTCAATTATAAGGAGGAGGTGTCAGCACCTCCTGGTAGGTAAGATGCACATTTAAAGACTTTAACACACTGCTTGATTCACAGTACACACAAACTATGATTAGTACAATTTCAATTTTACACCTGGGAGGGCCCAACTTCCTAAGGCTTCTCTTCTCTTCACAAGCCTTATTACCTCGAGGTTGTCCTAGCATCCCTCCTCTGCCAAGGAGCAGTTTCTATCCATGCTATGTAAACCATGCAAATCCTGCCAGCCATTGCTATGAAGGGCATTTTCACAGCTAATTCCACACAGTTCATTGCTCCTTTTTTCCGGGGTCCTATGTTAGGAACTGATATGCAAAGCAGCAGGACACAGCGATTTCTAAGTCTCTGTCTCTTTTAACAAATGGCTCAGAGTCATCTTGTGAGACATTTGGCCAGTTCTTCCCATGTGCTATAGCTGTAGCTTCACCTGGGTATTTGAAGTAACCCACCATTAAAAACACCAGCCTCTTTTCACATTTCAAGTCTTCCTTCTAAGAGTATCCAATGGCATTCCAGTGCTAAATACTTTACGTGGACATTAATCATGGTCAGTGGTGCTTTAGGAGACACACCTTCAAGACACAGCTCAATGCCAAAGACAGTCACTATGTTGAGAGGATGAAGGTATCCAGAACAAATGGGAACAAGCAGGTGTCCATGTCTGATTTCTGGCAACAGACTCCAAAGTAAAGCTTGTGAGATAGGGTAAAGACAGTCACTCCATACATATCAAGGGGACAACCCATCTAGAGGACAAGTCTCAATATACATGCCTCAAGCATAGGCACACTGGACTTCAAAACAAGTACTATTAGTTATAAAGTAACATATTTATATGTGTACTGTGTGTACTGTGAGTCAGACAGTGTGTTAAATTCTTTAAATATTTTATAATAGATTAACCCTAACATAGTAATAGTGAGTGACTTTAATATCCCCATTCTCACCAATTGACAGGTGGTCCCCACAAAAAAATAAACAGAGAAATAGGTAAATTAAGTGATACTTGATGGAATGTTTTAATGCTGTGTGAATTTTGAAAGTTAACTTTTCAGCACATAGATTTTTTTCCACAGTTAAAAGTTTTTCAAGTAAAAATACATACCTGGGTCTGGAGATGGTTCTGTGTGTAAAGTATTTGTGCCACTGTTTGAGGACTTGAGATCAGATACCCAGCACTTACATAAAGCTGGATACAGTCTCCTGTGACTGTAAACCCAACACTCCTATGATGAGATGGGAGGCAGAGATAGGAGACTTCTGAGCAGCTCCCAAGCCAGCCAGCCTGAAGTTCCCAGCAGTGAACAATAGATTCTGCCCCAAACAAGGTTGACTGTGAGAACTGGCATCCCAGGTTACTCCCTGACTCCCCCACATGTTCAGGGGTACAAGTGCATCTGCCTTCACACAAGAACAGCATCACATACGTTCATGAGTAACACACATTAAGAGAAAACCATACAAGTCTAGCCTGTTTGTTTCCATTCCATAGGTTTAACTTGATGTTTGTTTTTCCTTGTTCTTTGATTATATTTAATGGGTTTTTCTCCCTAATTTTTAAAACTTCAGAAATAGAAAATAATCTAAATTTTTGTATCTAAGACTTACTATTAAGGTCATGTTACTTCTTTTTTGATACCTCTTTTTTTTTCTGGTGTATGATATTCTCAGCTCATGTTTAGTCTTTTTTTTTTTTTTATGAAAGCATTTATAAGAATAGCCTTTTCTGCATGTAGTTTTGATAACCATTGGTAAATTTTGCTTTGTTGCTCACAAAATTTTCAAAATAGTATAATTTTATTACTAATTCAATCGAACAACTATTCAGTGTAGCACTGAGTGTAAGACGTCCTGGAGGGTAAGGGGGAATGCATGTTAACCCACATTCACTAGACACACTATTGCAGTAGCCAATGAAATATAGTAGTAGAAAACTTAGGATGTCAAACACTTCAGCTGAGTCAGGTGTAAGGCACTATCGGGCTCAGGACCCAGGCTCAGGATGCAAGCAGGAGCCTATGCTCTATCATAGGAGGGGTGGGAGTCTGTGAAGAACATTGCATTCACCTTGTGTTTGGAGTAAAGGTGATCAAAATGGACAGAAGGAACATCAATACTTAGATGCTGTAGAAGCCATCAGGAGCTGGGAGGGACAAGTGATGATGCCCACACGGGTCAGGAGTGTGACAGTGAAAATTAACAAGAGATATTTTCAAAATGGGCTTCATTCAGATTAAATAGGGACTGTCAGGAAAGAGGAAAATTAAAGATAATTCTCAAGATTTGGCTTGAGCATTTTAGCTAAAATGTGAATGAATGACAAGATCTAGGAAAATAAGATTTTTTTAGGAGTAAGACTTTAACATTACCATTTGGATTTTGGATATGTCCTATGGGTTTTGGTAATCACCTGTCTGAATTTTCAAATAAAAATGTTCTTGGATTCGTAAGTTCATGCTGATGTGCAGTTTCTTCTTATGTAGCTAAAGATAATTCACTGAATCTCGTTTCTCATTTGGAAGGTAAATAGGAGGAGCTGTTTCATGAATTTTGTTGAGATCAATGAGTTAGCAGAAAAAAAGTGTATCTAGCATATAGAAACCATCAGTGTAAGCTCTTAGTATTGTTTGCTAGTATATTTGGTCATTATGATTTTCTTGGGAAATTTATATTTGGTTTTTGACTTATTTGTCATTATTATTTAAGCAGATCTGTTAAATAGACCTGTATCAGCATCCTTTGGGAGAAAAAGCTGTAAATTTTAGATTGTGTTTTGAAGTAAATCTTTTGTCTCATGTAACTCAAACTAGCTTGGAACTTGCTATGTGGCTGAGGCTGGTTTTGAACTCATGATCCTCCTGTTTCAACTCCCTGAGTTCTATAATTATAGACCCACACCATTGTGCCCAGCTTTGTATGGTGGTTTGAATAAGGATGCCCTATAGGCTCATATATGTGAATGCTTAGTCATCAGGAAGTGGCGCTATTTAGGACTAGGAGGTGTGGCTTTGATGGAGTAGGCTTGACCTTGTTCGAGGAAGTATGTCACTGAAGATGAGCTTTGAGGTTTTCAGAAACTCCCTGCTTCTTCCTGCTGCCAGTGGATGCTGATGTAGAACTCTCCGCTCCTGCTGCCCGTGGATGCTGATGTAGAACTCTCAGCTCCTCCAGCACCATGGCTGCCACTTTGTTTGCCACCATGCCGTAAGCCAGCCCCAATTAAATGCTTTTCTTTGTAAGAGTTGCTGTGATCATGATGTCTTTTCACAGCAACAGAACATTAACCTAGATGCTCGGTTTCAGGATGATCACGTGACTTATTGACTCTTAGGTCTGATTTTTAGAGAGTATCACTGCATTACCATTTCACATTTAAAATATTCACTCAGAGTATAAAATTTGTAGCTAACAAATATTTTCCTCCAAGGCTATGAGTAACTGCTGTTCTGTCATCTTTGGATCTTGCCTACTTAATGATTTTAGCCCTCTGGTTCCTAGCCTAGATTTCTACACAGATGTGTGATAGAGGTTTTTTTTTTTTTTCTTCATTCTTGATTTCTGCATTTCATTAGTGAACATAAAATTCTTCAATTCATTTTGTCTCCATCAACATGAGACAGCTCTGATGGGCAGGTTAACAAGGTAGAGCTGCAAGATTCTCCCATCCCAACATTGGTCCGTCTTGTTAAACTGATGGTATGCCCTGCATAAATGTCACTGGCTTCTTCTCACCTCTGCCTTTCCTAGTGGACAGCAATGGTGTTAGCTTATTTCTCCTTTGTCCCCTGAAGTAGACAGCTTCAAAACCAATACAAGCAAGTACATAGTACTTTTCTGCCTCAAGTGACATCTTTTGGCCTGGAGAAGGAAAACATCTCCTGAGTCACGGAGATGGGTGCTAGGGGAAGAACTTTTTGGGTGGATAAGGCTGCTGTGTGCCAACGTGGGATTTGAGGATAAGCTCTGTGTTTGTTTGTTTGTAGCTTAACACCATTTATGAAAATTCATCCCCCAACTGTAACCACAGGTCACTGGTCTTCACTTTGCTTGTCTCCATCGGTCTTAGACCCTAGGAGGATTTCTTTTGGCAGCTACTTTCATGTTGCACCATTTAAAACCAAACCAAACCAAACAAAAAAGCCCCTCCTTGGTTTTAATTTATATTTTGGCATTCCTATGTTGCCTCATCCCACAAAAACTTTTGTCAGATTTCGCATACCATTTTAGGTCTCTCTAATTTTTTTAGACTAAACATGTTATTTTGTACTTTTTAGGTCTTGAACTGCAATTTACATTATCTGAATTGTTTGTCTACTTAGATCACATTCTCTAGACAGCATTCAACGCTTTACTAGGCTGCAGACAGATAGACTGATACACAAAATCTTCTATTTATAACGTCTCTCTTTGGACTAATAGTTGTCTGCAACCCATAGACTTCTAGCTTTGGATGCCTAACTTTGGAAAAACTAAGCCCAAAAATTTAAAGGCTCTCTTGAGCTATAGTTTGTATGTTTGTGTGTAATTGTGGCAGTCAGAGGGTCTCTCCTTTGTCACTGGATATCCCCTGTGAGCTGGCTTTTTAGCTTCCACAGACGCTTCTGCCTCTGCTTCCCAGCTTTCAATACAGGCACTGGCATTATAAACAGGTGCTGCCCATGTCAGCTTTTACATCGTTCTGGGGGATTCTAATCCTGATGGCTGTACTCCATGAACACCAAGTTTACAATGATATAAAATGTACATATTCTACACTAATTTTTAATTGTCTTTTTTTTTTTGGTATAGGGTCTGACTACATAGGCCTGCTTGGCCTGGAATTTACTATGTAGATCAGAATGTCCTCAGACTCACAAAGATCCCCCTATAGCTCTGTCTCCTGAGAGCTGAAATTATTTTTTATTTAATTTTTAAAAATTTCATGTATGAGTACTGTATTTACATAATTTTACCACTTTAAGCTCCTCCCATGGCCCCCTCAAGTTACTGAGCTCATATTTTTAAATTATTATTGTTGCATATATACACACATACATACATGTATGTATGTACACATACACACACAAGCTGCTGAATTCATTTAGTATTGCTTGTAAATCTGGTTAGGACAATCACTGGAATTTGATAGCCTTCTTTGCCTCTCTTAGCATCCATTAATTAATTGCCTGTAGCTCTTCATCTAGGGTGGAACTTTAGTGCTACTGTCATGTCAATTGGTATTATGTAGATCTTGTTTATGACCATATCGTTGAGATTTTATGGGTACAGCTTCCTTTTCACATATAGAAGACACTGCCCCCTAGGAGATACCCTAGTTCTCTGGCTGCTACAGTCTTCACATCTCCTCTTCCATGATGTTCTTTGAACTTTAGGTGTAGGTTTTTGCTGTAGATATACTGCTTGAGATGGGGCAGCCCATTGTCAGTAAGATTTATGCACATGTCTTCTTATAAGCTTGATGCTAAAAGTCTTTTTATGTTACCAGTCTTTCACAGTAATATATGTGAATCCCATTGTCCTAGTCTGCTGGGGCTGCTGCATCAAATAACTTAGAATGGGTGAATTACGAAGGACACAAATACATCACTCCCAGCTCTGGAGACTGAATAGTTCCAGGTTACGATGCATGCAGACAGGGTGTTAGAGAAGGGACCTTTGCACTATAGACCATAATTCCTTGTTGGGTCTTCATATGGGTGAGAAGGGTGAGCAAGCTCTTTCAAGTCTTCCTGGTAAGACACTAGACCTATTTATGAGGGTCCCAGTAATATGTATCTAGAATAATTTCCTGAAGGTGCAACTTCCTAATACTCTAACATTGATTATTGAGTTCCTCTATTTCCATTTGTGAAGGAACAAACATCCAAGCCATAGCAACTACCACTGTACATCTCTTTGGGCACCTCCTCCTCTGAGTGTGTGGAAAAGTGGGATGGTAAGTTTTTTCTTTTCAAAGAAACACAGATTTGGTGCACTCAAGAATTTAGCACTTTCCAAACTAACAAACCAACTAACAAACAGCAGAAATGAAAGCTCCTAACCAAGCAAATCCAGGTGTTTCCACTAGTAAGTACCACCATGATGGTGGAGGTTGGGGAGTGCACGGGTGGGCGTGGTGCAGGGTAGGTACAGAGTGGAAGGAAACGTGACCTCAGGAGGCACCATCCTGTTCTCTCGTACTTTACTTTGGTTCTATTGTAGACACAGACACTGTTGGCTCTCCAAAAGCTTTGATTAGGAAAGTAAACTCGTGTAAGGCTCAAGAACATTATTAAATTTTCAACTTTGCTAGGTGTTGGAAATAAAACCCAGGCCTTCAAATGTTCTAGGCAAGTGATCTGCTACTAAGATATTGCCATAGTCTCTAGAACATGATCCTTTTAGTGCAAGATATATAACATATAACAAAATAATAAAATAATACATCTTACACTATAAGAAATATAAAAGAATACAGTCTTAAACACTGGTTGTTGTGAGACGGAAATGTAGATGGTTAGCAAGGACTTGAATGTGGGGCTTTGAAATTCGAGCAGAAGCCATGTGTCGTCTTTCTCGTGCCATTGTGGCGTTGGATGGCTGGGTTGTAGTCTAGTGGCTGATACTAAGGAAAGCTTGCCTCGCTGCTCTTCATAGTGCTTACTAAGAAGACAGTGTGTTATGTTCTGAATGCTCTGGGTGCAAATGCTGACAAACCCATGCCTCTTGCCTCCATGCCTAGGGTGACACTTTATGTAGTGGCGCTTCTTAAAAATAAATATATTTCAGAACACAAGATATAGTGGATAGTGGCTACTCCATTTTATTTTTAATGCCTGCCTCCCTCCTTCCGTCCCTCCCTCCCTCCCTCCCTCATTCTTTGTCTATCTGTCTGTATGCATATTTGTGTGCTATGGCATATGTACAGAGGCCAGAGCTAGCCTCAGATGGTGGTATTCACAGTCTACCTTATTTGGGAGATTTCCTGTTGCTTCTACATTGTGCCAGGCTATGCCACCTGTAGATTCTGGGCATTTTCTTGTTTCTGCCTCTTACCTTACCACAGGGACAAGCAACTAGGGTTAGAGATGAATGCTACTGCATCTGACTTTATGTGGATTCTAGAGATTTGAACTCAGGCCCCCCACGCTTGCAAGGTAAGCTCTTTACCCACTGAGCCATCTACCCAGCCCTGATAGAATCTATTCTAAAAAGAAATAGATAAGAGCCTGCTCATTGGTACAGCCACAGGGACATGGATACTTGGATACTTTGACCTTCAGAGGGGACATCTTCTCTTCTTCACCTCCCATACGGAAAATGAAATCAGACATTATAAGAAAAGACTAGAAATAGAAACTTTTTATTTGATTGTTTCAATTATTTAAAAATGAGCTTTTAGGTTAGCTGAAAACTTCCCCTGAAAGAAGAGGACTCTGGAGCACCTACTGCATTTTGATCATACTGGGAAAAGCCTAATTTTATACTCTCTACCCCCCTGGGCTGTTTGAGTACAAGGAGAAAATACTCTGTGGCCACCACCATGGAGAAAAAGTGGTTCTCTCTTGGAGTAATTCAGGCCTCCACCATCCCGACTCCTTCTCGCCTCTGCTTAAGTATAGAGCTCAGGAGTTCCTTCTAGGTGCGGTTGTTTCTAAATGGCATGCACTATTTTCCACTGACAGCTTGTGGGACACCCAAGTAGGCCACCAAGGCACTGGAAAGAACCAGAAAAACAAAGGTAGGAGGCCTCTCCTCCCACCCCACCCTCCAATTGCAGGGTTATCAAACCGGAGCCTTTAGCAAGCTAGTGATGGAAGGGTTTGGGGTTTGGATGGACAAGAACAAGGGGGTGAGAAGCAACATTGGAGAAAGCTGATCCCATCAAATGCCCAGAGTATGTTCAGGGCATTTCAAAAGACTTTCTGTCAAAGAAAAAATATATACTGTTTTGCTTTCCATGAAAAATTCATGAAACAAAACCTAGGAATTTCTCACAGTGAAATTTTATTTGTAAATTAATATGAAGGGGGATGGGCGTTTTCCCTTCATAACCGGCTGAATGAGAGAGCTGTGATTTGGAATATTGCTTCTGTGAACATGGGTATAGACTATGCCTGAACAGTTTAGGCGATCTTTGCAATCAAATCTGACTTGGAAAATTCTGCAGCAAGCTCTCCCTCCGTGTGTTCCAGACAGTTCCAGAGGCTATGTCAAACCTCCCAAGAGGCTCACATCCCTGCCTTCAGTACCGAGCCTTCTTCCAAGTGTGTGAGACTGGACATCTTACCAGGTTAGAGAAAATCAAGGCGCCATTTGAAGGAACAAAAAGCTACTCAATTATGTTCGGTTGTTACCCTTACAGTCTGAGTCCTGGGATTGTGAGGGTCATTCTGTGTCTTAATTTTTTCTTTGTGCTTCTCTACCCAACCACTTTTCACCCATTCAACTTCCTGTTCCTCTCTCAAATCCAGCCCTTTGTGTGACTTGGCATCTCTTTCTACGTTCACATGCCCGGAACATTTTCTGAACAAATATTTTATTAAACTTCCTAAAAACACAAGAGCAGAATGAGAAGAAAATGGCCATGCAGGCTAAGTCAGGAGCATCCGTGCTTACCAGAAAGCATGCACAAGTGTGTTACTACAGGGCTTTCTCATCCTCCCTGATTGCCATTCTTTCCTGAGCCAAAAATGCACTCAGAAAGAGCTACACCCATGGCCCTTTATACTCAAATTTCTGAGCACCAATTTCCATAGTAATATGTTTCTGGGGTCGAGGACAGACTATACTGCGTTGGTGTGCGGGCTGTGTTGCTCAGATCATCACTGTTATCAAAGAAGAAAAAAATCACAGGATGGAAAGAAGCACTGCAGTTCCAAAATCCTGGTTGGGAGTTAGAGAGATGAGAAAGCTAACTTTTCCAGTAGTGGTGGAAATGGATATTTGCATGAATGCTTAAAAGAAATGTTTAAAAATTCTTACAAATAAAACCTAATGTGCATTGAGCAAATCCAGCACTTGACTACACCTAGTTTTCCTATTACCATCAATATTTACACATGTTAACTCATGATACTTTGTCAGCCATTAATGGGATAAGTCAAAGAAACAGCTATTACTCAAAACATCTGTCTTTAGGAGCCATGGGCTAATGTGTCTGTTGGAAATTCTTGTGTTGGGCTATAACCTCCAAGGTGGTAGTTTTAGGAAGTGGTGTTAGGAAGTGACTTACCAAGGTGGCTTAATCTCTGTGAATAGGCTTAGTGTCCAGATACAGGCTTGGGGAGAGGGGGGAGTCTCTTTGCATTTTTGTCTGTGAAGAAGGGAGGTGTTATCTATGAAGCAGAGAACAACCCTTCATTAAACAGAATATCAGTGGATACTTTGATTTTGAACTTCTCCACGTTAAGAATTTGGAAATGCATTTCTGCTGCTTACTGTTCTCCAGTAAGACAGTTTGTCTAACACAGTTTGTCAGGGGCAGGCTAGATAGACTGAGGGATCAGAACAGCCTTCTGCTCCAGGTTCAGCTTGCCGCTTAGAGTTGTGTTCTTATTTAAAACCAATTCCATAAAGCCAGTTTCACTGTTAAACAAACTTTATTATATTTTCACTCACTTTGTAGAATATTGTTCCACATTTGTCCTTACAAAATGCAATGTGTGAGTTAAAATTAATGTGAAGTTGATTTTAGACCAAAACAAGTGGTCCTTTTGAGGTTGAAATATTATCTAGCTGTTGACATTTGCTGAGAATCTTCTCTTCTTTTGCAATGCTGTAAACTATCAAGACAGGAGCCAAAAATGGTCTTCATTAAGGAATGCTCCATCTTTCTCCTGGGACATTTATTTTTGTTTTATTTTTATTTATTCTTACTAAGGGGTTCAAAACACTAACTTTGTATTTGCCCGTTTATTAACTACATATTAAAAATATAGTGTGTCTCACATCCTGACCATCAGGGTCAACTGTTTAAGTATATTTTCAGGCAAGTCTGCAGTGCTATGAGGACACTTGAAGAGACTTAATGGGGCTGAACTAGGTATTACTAAATAGCTTTTCCAAAGAATGAAAGGTTGAGTTACATGAAAGCAACCAAAACCCCCCTTCTTTTTTAAAAACTCTCCTAAACTATAAAGACCAGTTCACTTGCCAAGTGAGAATTTAAGTCCCAAGAAATGCCCTAAACACAGAAAAACAAGCTTGTAGATGAATGCATCCCCTTTTCCTCCTTGGTCTGAGGACGACTGGCAGCATCAGGTGGCAAGCCCTGGAGCAGCCTGCTGCAGACACCCTACCTGCCAGCCAAAAGCTGGCAAGAATTAACCAGAAACACGTGCTTCCTGTGGAGGGCAACAGTCAGCAGGTGGGACCCTGGCAGACTCTGTTCCTGAGCAGCCTCCTGTGTGGTCATCTGGCCGCCCTCCTTGTGGGCACCCAGAGCCTGGAACAAGACATTTTCTCAGCTCTGTGTTGGAAGTCAGTCAAGTGCAATTACCCTGAATGTCGTTGCGGAATGGATGACTTAGAGGCTCCACACAAATTGAATTTTGAGGCCAGCCTGAAATTACATTAGATTTGGGGGCTTTGACAAAAGCCCGTCTGAATCCCCCTGCAGTCCCTCAGGGCCATCTTTCTTTAATCATTCACTAATGTTTTCCTGGTGAGGTCATTGATTAATGGATGACGTAAATCTCTCAGCCCCCTCCCCCCTCTTAGGACAGTACATAATGTTTTATTATTTTGTCCTTTTGGCTGCTTTTGAGATAGCAAATGTGAAACTGATTTCTGAACCTCAAAAATTGGTATTTCTAATTCTGTGGTGTATTATTCTAAATCTCAAAAGCAAAGAATGATGGCTGGCCTGTGACATCAACAGGAATCCCATCCTTCTCTGTCCTTGTCTGTAAGGACAAGCACTCAAGTGCAGAGAAAGCAAGGGAGTGAAAGATCTGACTCATGAGAAGAAGAGCAAACTGCTCTTTCAGGACAGGAAGTGGGAATGCGCATGCGCAGATTGAGAGCATCCCGAATCTCAGCTCTTTCAGGACAGGAAGTGGGAATGCCCATGCGCAGATTGAGAGCATGCCGAATCTCAGACAATATTTCATCTTTCTTGATCTCTTATGAAAGCAGTAAGTCATGATTCTCAGAAAATTGTTTAAATTATGACAAGCCAGAGGGATTCCAGCTCTACCTCTGGAATCATTGGCAGCACCTACAACCATTTGTTAGCTTAGAATATTACGTGTGAAAAGCGGTAAGTCCAATAGGCTATATACACAAGGTTTGTCTTACATCTTCAATCACAGATTTTATATATATATATATATATATATATATATATATATATATATATATATATATATATATATTTAAACTTCTTAAGAAAATTACAGCTTATAGTGCGTTTTCCTTTCTCTGGCCAGAGCATTGATTAATAACATTCCCAAGATGGGAACAGATAATGAATAGTTTGAATACAATCTATGGCCAGGGTGAAGGGATCAGAAGACACTACTACTGGGTAGGGCATTTGACAATCAGATGTTTTGGCAAGTTTGGCATCAAACCGTGTTTCTGTAAAAAAACAAAAGTATAAATGTATCTCAATTTTAGTCTGCATTCACTCAAGAGATTTTAGAAACCCAGCATGTTGGATAGAATATGGTAACACATGCTTATCATCTCAGTTCATGGGAGGTTGGGGCTGGAGGATCAAGGATTCGAGACCATCCTCAGCTACACAAGAAGTTTGAGGCTGGCTCCATACTACATGAAACCTTTTTTTTTCCAACAAGAAAGCAAACAAAATAAGTCTAGCTTATGCAAGCTTAGGATCAAACACTGGAAACAATGACAAACACCAATTGCTTGGCCTTCACCAGCAATGGTTAAGGAGACAGACAGCCTTGCCTGCTTACAAATGTTCTATAAGTAGAGTCAAGAAATAATACACATTCTTTAATACCTGGCTAATTTTTTTCTGTCATATTTAAGAGATCTATCCACATTGCTTATAATGGTTTGCTTATTCTCTGTGACATATAATGTTCTATTATAGTAGCATACCATAATGCATTTATCCATTTTTTCTGGATTAGAATTTGAGTTGTTTCCTGTTTGGGTCATTGTAAATACTGTCTCTGGGGCTATTACTGTGTATGTGTCTTTGTGAACATGTGTGTTTTTTGGTTATATACCTCTGAATAGAATTTCTGGACAAGAAGACCACTAAACATGCCCACCCCTCCTCATCTCAGAGATAATAGCAGGAATTTCCAAAGTGTCCACAGTGGTGCTCCTGAGCATCACCTACATGTGTGTTTTCCTTTAGACCGCTCCTTACTGTACTCACCATTAACTGTCTTCTTTGCTTTGGCAATTCTCTTAGACATGTAGTGCCTTCACATAAAATAAATATAAATGCAAAGATGTGTTTCTGTAGGTAATTCAATAATAAAGGCTGGGTGTGTTCTTCCAGACATAGTTTTGGCAGAGAAAGAAAAAGATGCAGTGATTCAGCTTATAATGGATTTTGTGACGCCCTCAGAACTTGAAACCTCACCCCAGTGCACTTCTTTGACACCATCTCTCTTCCATTACATTACTCTTTTCCTTCTCTACAGACCTCCTCAAATTCTGGAAATTTGCCCCGCACTGTTCTAAAGAACTCCATGGCTACATGTTATCTAATCCTCACAATTCTATGGCTTCAGTGGCTACTGTATTTGTCAGGTGTTAGGAATAAGGCACAGAGGATGGAGTCACTAATCAGGTAGAACAGGGAATCATAGAGCCTGAGTTTCAAACAGAATAGACAGAATCAAACCCAAGAGCTGAATTTTTATGCTGTTCTGAGCCAGTCTGAAGCTTACTTCTCTTCTTCTAGGTTGTACCTAGTACCTACTACACTTGGCAGTAGATATAGATTAGGGAATTTAACTCTTTATTAGTTAACAGGATATTTATTTATTAAGTTTACCATGAATGTACATAAATAATTTATTATAATTTTCCAATTCTTTGAGAATTTTAAATAGTGTATTTTCTTTTTATATTTTTAGATTATATTTTAATTATAGCCTTTTTCCCTTTTGTTCCTTCCTTTAAATCTTCCCATATAGTCCTCTCTATTCTCCTTCAAATTCATGGCTTCTTTATCCTTCATCCATTGCTATTGCATGAATATACATATTTAAATATACATTCTCAAATATAACCTGTTGACTCCATATAACATAAATATAATTTTTGTCTTAAATAAAATTTGCGAGATTTCAAATAGTTCTTCTGTTATTACCTTCATGAGAGTTAACTGAGGAGGTAATTTAGGACTAAGAAGTTTAATCAGTTGCCAAGGTAAATGACACCCAGAGTTAGATGGCATGTTAATCACAAATGAGGACCAGGGTCTATGGTAGATTTCCCCATTAACACTAGAGTCTAAGACACAGAGAATAATTTGAGTAAAAGGTGAAGAAATGAAAAGGTTTAAGGCTCTAGTAACCTAAGCCAGAAGGCTAAGCAAAACCCTTAATACTACTCTGGTTTGTGTTTGCTACCGATTGTTTGAAAGCATTTTCTTGCTAGGTCATTGTGTACTTTTCTCACAGATGATGTTCAGGAACTGCATTTTCAGTAGTATCAGTATATAAATGTCTTCATGAAGACCAAGTCTATTAACTTATACATATAAAATATTTAAATTAGTATGAATGACCTCAAACCCAATAAAGCAATGAAACCTCACTGTTTTGTGAGTCATGAAAGTCTACTCTTTTAGATAAATTACTCTAGAAATCAAAAGAAAAATTTGTTTTTAATGACTTAATGCCATCCGGTGGAGAGCACTATGACTTTCCTCACACCCAGTAAGGAAAACAAACCAATTTCCATGTGCCATCACCACTCTGATCAACGTTGACTCTAAACGCCCTAAGTATTTCAGTGCCACCCAGCATGTAAACACCTATGTCATATGTTACTTCAAACTGACGTCTTCCATGTTGGCTAAGAAGGCTGGGTCAAAATCCAAATGTAAGTCTTGCTCAGTCTACCACAACGATATTCTCTGTTTCTTGCAAAGTCTCACTACCCTGCAATTAGGAAAACAAACCTTCCCACATTTGCCTTATGGTTTTCAAATCTCTCCTAGACTTTGTTTTGAGTTTGGTGCACAAGCTCCGTTTCAACCTCACATGCTCATAAGAGGAGTTCTAGGCCTCCCCCCATTCTTCTATTTGAGGACTCTCAAATTTGGATTTGAGACTCTCTTGAGCATTCATTCATGACTCATGAATCCGTTTAGGGAAATTTAGCCCATGCTTAAAAACACAACATGAAATAGGCTGCATTGAACAGAAAGTGTGTCTCAATGGTTTGTGACACTTATTTCAACCAAATGTTGTGTGCTGACAGCTTTTTTTCTTTTTAGTGGTTGAAAATATGCCACTTATTTTATTTAGTATGTATCAACTTTAAATCCACATATGTAGCATCTTGGAGTGGTGAAGGTTGAGGTGACCGTGCTATGGAATGAAGAGAGAAGAAAAATAGACTATATGTGCAAGGGCAAGTGCATGTGGGTGTGCAGACACACACACACACACAGACACACACATACACACACACATGTTTGTACATTGCTTTCTGTTATCGGAACATCACTAAGCAATAGACTAAGACTGATGTACAGACATGTGCAACCAAAACAGACAGGGCTCAGGAAATTGAAGGCACAGTCAGAAGAATGGTATTTCCTTAGTGAATTTTGGTTTTCACTGTTAGGAGTATAGCTTGTGAAGTCTAAGTCTGTAGTGATGATCCAGGTCTGTTCATGTAATACAGTGTTGTCATTTACAAAATTCGCATTCAAGAAACACTTAACTAAGTTATACACACACACACACACACAGAGAGAGAGAGAGAGAGAGAGAGAGAGAGAGAGAGAGAGAGAACACAAATATTAACTTTTTCATGATGTCTGAAGTATGTTTATGATTTTGTTCTAGGCCACACTCATAGGTATCCTTGGCCACACGGTGAATCCCAAGTTTGACATGCCTGATTAGTATCAAAAAGCTAATTATAGTTGATGAAACTCATTGACTTGAATTATACATATGTTTGTATTTATGTGTGTGTGTGTGTGTGTGTGTGTGTGTGTGTATCTAAATTAACCCTTCTCAACCGTTGCTTGGTGGTGACACCATTTTTGCTTTATCAGCCCCTCATGGTTTCAATGTTGCTTAGAGCTTCTTCATGTCCTGGTTCTAGACTTAAAGCAGACATTTATTTATAAGTTTCTTTATAAATTTTTAGCTACCTGTAGGTAGTTATGAGCATTTTTAGTGGATTTATGGCTTTAAAGATTTGTTATGTACATAGTTATTTATATACATATATATCTAAGAGGTAAACTGAAAATTACAAAATAAAATGTACAAAATTATATTATATATATATTTATATATATCAAACTATCATCTTATAGATGAACTGGTTTTAGTGGCTGAAAGAATATGTTTTTGTCCTTTTGGATATGAGAGGAAATTTATCAGACTTTACGTAGTCATTGAGATATTTGTTTTAAACTATAAGGGAAACACTTAAAAATTGTCTACAATCCATAGCCGGATAAGCAGAAACAGGAACCGTATGTCTTTTCTTCCTATGTTAGAAAACAAACAAACCATGATTTTTATCTCTCTTGGTGGTATTTATTTTTCCCACCCCTCCCAAGACCCCCTGACTCTTTTAGCTCTAGACATTATTTGTCTTCTATTTGTAGGGCCCATGGTTGGGGACAGCAAGAGGACCCTTTTGGCCACAGGTTTTGGTTCAGAGTTGGGAGCAAGAAACATGACAGATAAATTGGGACTTCAAACTTGTTCAGATTTTTCTTTCTTACTCCTCCCAAATGAAGATGAGTACCATGGAGCCCAGGACATCTCAAGGGAGCAGGAGACCTGCTTGAGAACAGAAGTCCTTCTGCAGAGGTCCCGAGGCAGAGTGAGTGCTGCGGGTGAGGGATGTGGTTCGTCCTTTGAACCACCAACCAAGTTTTGTGTGAAACCAGGCCTATCTTTGAATTCTTCAGTTATACTATTGATACGGTGGTGCGTGCATGCGTGTGTGTATGTGTGTGTGTGTGTGTGTGTGTGTGTGTGTGTGTGTGTGTGTGTATGTGGGGGGGCAGTGATGAGGGGATTGGGGTTTATAACCAGCAAAACCACACTTATGCAAAATAAGAAGTTTGCATACTGCCTGTTCTTGGCATCACTGATTAGCTCCCCAAGCATAACTGTAATAATGCATCATGTTGATTGCACAGATATAAAATATATATATATATATATGTATACAGATTAAAATATATTTTTTTTATGTTTAGGTGGAAATCCTTAGTTTTTCAAGATATTTGTGTCTTTCCTTAACCTATGCTTCATATTTTACATAGTTCACTTGTACAAAATGTCCTTCTGATTTCATCCTTTGTTTTTGAATCTATCTTTGAAAAAATAATAAACTTGAGGTAATCTATGGTGTTCTATCCATCAAGTAATCTTACTTCATTTACTTCAAGGAATTATTTCATTCATTCATTCATTCATTCAAAAAAAAATTGACCTGAAACCATGGCTTAAAACCATCCATTACAGTCGCGCCTACAGACGATCAGTCTTTACCAAGACATCCAAAGCAAATGATTTCTTATTGAGAAGAAGAAAAGGGCCCGTGCTTGTGAAAGCCTTCAGTGTTCCCATACGGTGCTAACGCTGAACATCAGCAAGCCTGTGATTAGTTATAATTTCTGGGTTGATGACACTCTCCATTAGTTCATTTCTCAAGATCCTTTATTGCTTCCAGAGGCTGTTCACGGAGAGTAACAGAGGACCCAGGGATCGATTCATCCTCAATGCAGAGCAAACATAGAAGGCTCTAGAAAACAACTCAGAGTAAAGGAATGTTGTAAATTGGGTGCTGTATCCTTTATGACTTTAGTATTTGAACTGAAAGGCTTGCAGCTTTCAACGTGTGGGTCTCTTTATGTTGGCAGACAGCCCATCTAAAGTGATGGGGAGTGGGTGGCAGTGATCATCCAGGCTGTATGTTAGAAGGATCCGAGACCCTCTGAATCCTCAGAAGTCCTTTCCTGTCTATATGGATGACATAGTAAATTTCACTATAAACTTCAGTCTTTGCTGTACTTTAGTCAGTTCTCACGTTCAAGTCTACCTGGCTTTTGATAAGTAAGACAGAGAAAGAAGTACTCCACAACATGTGTGAAAATGAATAGCCCCAGCATGGCTAAATATTTCCAATAAATTTGAGAAGAGCGGAATTCTGTGAGCTGGCATAGAGAAGGGGCTTTGGGATGGTTCCTAATCATTTTAAAATTTGTACGTCATTAAGGCAACATGATCCAGGATGGACAAATTCTTAGAAAGGAATGAGAGTTGTTTTCACTTTCTTCAGCAGGTTTTGTACAAGACTGTCTTCTAAGCCAAACTGCAACCATCCACTGGACCAACTCACAGACAATCATCTTGGCTGGGCCTGTTAACTACTATCTTCCCCCCATAGAAGGAGAAGGCCAAGAGGATCATGGGACCCCATCTTGACTCTCTAGCCTTCACGTGTAGTCCTTTGTGCTCAGTTCTGCCTTAAATGCATGGAGCTTTAGAGGAGGGGACAGAGGATACAGGTGGGGAAAGGGAGAGAACGAGGGCTCCATTTACACACCATGGGGACACCATCGTGTCACTGCTGAGTGGAGACCTTCCTGTATGGCTACTTGAAGGTCACCTGTGCTCTTGCTCATTACTCCCAGCCAATTTTCATTAGTTCCCCCAGATGAATGTTGGACTAATCAAACCTCAGTCTGTGATTGGAAGCTTAGGGGGAGGGCTGGTAGACATTGCTTATGTCTGTCTCTATTACGGATTAGTGAAATTGTTTATTGTATCATATTTATTTATGGTAATAGTTACAGGTTTTTATTCTTTCCAATGGGCACATCAAATATTCAAATATGCATTCTTACCAGTATAGTGTTCCCTAAGTTGTTGGTCTTGTCACTTCCCTAATAACACTAGAATATCCCCCAGAGTTTAGCTTCATATACTTTCTTTTTGTTCTTTGTCACATTGCCACATGCTATTTTTATTTCTAATGTTAGTATTATCCACTATTGTACGCATTAGAGTGTTTTCCAGTGGAGGTCTGTTGATGATACCCTCTGACTACTTTTATCTGACTGAAAACATTTTCACTCCAGTCTCATTTTGTAAATATTTCCCCCTGGGTAGATAATATTAGATTACCCACTTTCTCTATTCTGTTTTTTAATTGTCGGCATCCTACGGAAGACATTCTGATTGCTGTGTTCACTAGTTTCTCTTGACAAGTCATTTGCAGTGTTTATGTTTTCAGCAGTCATGTGCTGTTTATCAGGGATGACCTTACCTGTGTGTCTTGTTGCTGATCTGCAGGTTTATCACGTGTGTCTTGTTGCTGATCTGCAGGTTTATCACGTGTGGGTTCCTGGGTGTTTATCCTCTGAGATCGGATGATCCTTTTTAATCTTTAGGTTTGTGATCTTTACTGGCTTTGAAAAACTCTTGGATCTTATCTTTCCAGATGTTTTGTCTGCTCTATTTTATCTGTTCAACATTTTCATGGACCCTTCCTTCTTTCCTTCATTTGTTTGTTCCTTTGTTCCTTCCTTTCTTCTCCCCTTTCCCCCAGTGCCTTTCTTTTTTTTTCTTTTTGTTTTGTTTTGTTTTGTTTTGAGAATTGACTTTAGGAATGTGTGTAGTCTATACAATCTACCTGAGCTACATCCTCAGCTTCTCAGCTTCTTTTTACTATTTATTTTGATATCAAGTTATATTAAATTGTCCAGACTAGTCTTGAAGTTGTGGGCCCTAGAGACCCACCTCAGGCTATCAGGCTTGGGGACAAGTACCTTTACTCACTGAACCATGCTTCCAGCTCTTCTCTCACTCTGTCTCTCCCTTCCTCCTTCCTTCCCCTTTCCTTCTTTCTTTTAATTTTTATATCTCAGCTTCTGCATTTTCTATGTCTTTGCCCATGAATATAATTCTCTGTCCTTTGTAGCCAGTCTGTTACAAAGGACTTATTTGCCAAGATTATGTCTTACAATTCTAGGATGGCAATCTTTACTTTTCCAATTTTCACTAGGAATTGTGTCTTTCTTTAAATATTTAGCCCTTCGTTGGCTGTTTTGTGTTTGTTTGTTTGTTTTGAAGAATGTTAATCTGAGCCATCGAGCCATTGCTGACTACTGTTTTTATGTTTAGGTTCCCAATTATCAACCATTCCTTTTGGGCTCTTTACAAATCTATTTCTAATTCTATGCCAAACACTGGATGTGAGCATCTTTAGAAGCTCCAGATGATGTCCTATACCAGTGAGGAGCAACTTTAAAGCCTACTTTAAATGTTAGGCAGGGCTGGTCACCTCATTCTCACCTGCATTGAAGTGGCTTAAGATTGAGTTTACCTGTTTTTCAGGCATATTTTTCCAAGTCTTTTCATTGACAGTGTCCACCACCGTACCCCTGGAAAACTGTGGGAAATTCAGTCTACCCCTCAAGGGTTTGGTTGTGGTCTCCACTACTGCTCCTCCCAACCTTGGCACATGTCTGGAGTAGTCTGGCCATCTGTTTGAGGCAGGTTGCATCTTCAAGAGAGACTTTGTCTCTGAAATTTCATCACAGTACAGGGGATTTCAGTGTGTGTTATGAAAGCTTCCTAGGTCCCAATTTCAGCAAATACACTGTGGGAAGAACTAACCAGGTGATTAGGATGCCTAAAGTTTCCAATTGTCCCGCCAACACCACATGAGTGACCCCTGAAAGCTTTGCTGATTTATTATTCCCTCAGTGAAGTCCCTCTGCAAGGGCCAAGTCACCTCCAGCCCATGTGTGGAACTGGCAAACCTTCTACAGAAGAAAACCATTAGTCATAGACTTCTCATCTCAAAAGACCCTTCCCTCCAGCTTGTTTAACTGTCCTCAATTCTCGACTTTCCAAGCTCTTTAAAACTACCGTTTCTTTTATGCTGTACCTGGTTTTGAAAGTGACAGTAGCAGAAATATTGAATCTACTGTCTACTATTTCCTACTTAGAACCACAAAATAAATATGTTTACATAAGTGAATGGCTTTCTTAAAAGGGTATTGTGAAAATGAATAGCTATAGCATACTAAATTATGTAGCTTAGCATTCATGAATGTAGATAATTTATAATAGTTATTATTGTAATTGCCTTATGCTATAAAAATTTCCATTTATTGGTTCTGATTTTTGTTTTAAATGTAGTCTTTATATGAACGTGAAATCTCTTAAATGACCTGAGTAAATTTGTGCTTTTGTTTAAGCTTTGCATAGCTTAGACACTTTTTGTTTCCTTAAAGGATATTTTGGTTTTTCCCCTTTGCATCTACCAGATGCATCCCATCTCCACCATGGAGACCCACAGTAGCTGGTAGACCCCAAGTCACCATGGTTATGGCAGTGTTTTCTGGCTGGCAGTCCTTAGCTGCATTGGTAGATGAAAGGTGTGTCTAGGTCACCTCCATTTTCAGTTCTAAGCATCCTTCAACAACATTGAAACAATGATGTACTGCCTGGTTTTGTGTGTCAATGTGACACAAGCTGGAGTTATCACAAAAAGGAGCTTCAGTTGGGGAAGTGCCTCCATGAGATCCAGCTGTGGGGCCTCTTGTGGGTGGGACCATCCCTGGGCTTGTAGTGTTGGGTTCTATAAGAGAGCAGGATGAGCAAGCCAGGGGAAGCAAACCAGTAAAGAACATCCCTCCATGGCCTCTGCATCAGCTTCTGCTTTCTGACCTGCTTGAGTTTCAGTCCTGACTTTTTTTGGTGATGAACAGCAATGTGGAAATGTAAGCTGAACCCTTTCCTCCCCAATTTGCTTCTTGGTCATGATGTTTGTGCAGGAATAAAAACCTTGACTAAGAGAAATGGCAACCCTGGAAACAGTTTTAAAGGGAAGGAGAGCCAAGCTCTTGTTTTATGGGATACAATGAGACCCAGAGTTTAAGGAAAGAGGAGACTATGATGTCAGTTCTCACAGAATATTAAAGTAAGTGCTGCTCTAGTTTGCTTTCTGCTGCTATGGTAAAACTGTGAACAAAAACAGCTCATGGAGCAAAGAGGTTGTTTCATCATATTAGGAAGCTAAAGTAGAAACTCAAGGTGAGATCTTGAAGCAAAACCCACAGTGAAACACTTCTTGTTGGATTGGTCCCCCTGGCTAGGGATGTTATCATCCACCATCAGTCTGGCTTTTCTGCATCAGTTATCAATTAAGAAAAACCTCATAGGCTAATCTTATCTGGGTAATTCTTCAACTGAGGTCCCCAACTCCAAAGCAACTGTAGGTTTGTACTAAGTTGATAAATGTGGTTAATGATGCCATAGTATACTAATTCTATTTATAGTTCTGAGGTGGACCAAGTTCTGCAATGGAAGGTTCTTGACTGGCCTGATACCTTTAATGGCCTTCTATCCTCCAAGACAGACAGACAGACAGACAGACAGACAGACAGACACACACACACACACACACACACACACACACACACACATTACCATACACATTATATACCACACACACAAAGACAAACACAGACACACACACAGACACAGACAAACACACGCACAGACACACACACACACACACACACACACACACACACACACTCCAAACAAACATGTCCATAGCAAACCAAACCAACAAGAGAGATCAGTGACTCTCATTATGCACACTCTTCATTGGCCTTGTTGCTATGTCTTCAAGCAGCATCCAAGAGAATTCAGAAGTTTCAAGCAAATTGAATAAGAAATTACTTATCTAGGGTAATTCTTTCAGATTACTCTTTGCAGCATTGAACACTTTGGTTGTCAATAAGTCAGAAAGAGGAAAACATTAAGGAAGTAAGTTAGGAGTTGATCCCTGTCCCCTGTCACTGGGAATGATGTGTATATTTTAGTTGATACTTAAAAGTCCCTGCTCTGTAAGGCATCCTGTCATTTATAAGCGTTTATTTATTATACTGTGCTTTCAATGGGTCTTATAGTCACTAATGAGCTATTCATCCCAGAATCCTATGAACTAGGTCAGCCAAATCATCTCCACTCTGTAGACATGGGAACAGACTGAGAGATTCAGAGACATGCCTGAAGGGATATAGCAAGCCAGAAGAAAAGCAAGTCAGAACTAGTGAGGTCTTGATGCTCGGTCCCATGAATGGCAATAAATATTTTATGATCATTTTAAGATCATACAAAAAGAACTTTCCTACTAAGGTGATGCTAGAGCAATACTGGAAAATCAAATTGAGAAACGGTAGGTCCAGGGTATTGGCAGAAATGGTGGCTCCCAAGGAGAGGGTGGAGTGTATGCATTAGTGAGATCAACAGATCCCACAGTAAGGGAAGGCAAAACTAACCATGCTCCCCATATCTTCTACCTTTGGGGTTCAATAAGACCCAGGTTCCACATTTATACTTGGATTTTAAATCTGACTGCGCTTCTAAGCAAAGGCAATCTGAAAGTTTTATTTGAAAGATGATTTTGAATGGATTCATTGATTCTATGAAATGTGTATCATGGCTATTCTGACTTTGAACACATTGTCATAGGTCCCAGCAGCCTGGCTAGAAAGGAGAGTGAAGGACTTTCATTTGAAGCTCAGTAAAAGAAAACTTCCCTAACCCAAATCCCGAGTTTGCTTGCTCCAAGCGAGCGCCTGTTATTACTTTGGTAAGCCTTTCAGGGGAAAACAAAAACAAAAACAAAAACCAAACCTATTCACTCATTAACAAATGTGCCAGGCCTGGTGCAGGGTCCTAGAGAAACAAATCTTGAGCAAAGGATGGTAAGAAACAAATAAAATCATGTTCAAAGCCTTTGAAACAATTTGTCTTTTGTAAGCACATTAGCCTGTACTTGGTGGCTTCCCTTCTGGTTGCATGTGCCATCCCCATTGTGGCCTCAATGTGGCAGCGAATCCTGTGATTAACTGTCTATGGAAAAGGCTACAACAGAAACCAACCTAATTTTAAACCCTTTAAATGGCAACAAGACACTGAAGCGCAACCAATGCAACCAATCAGAGGGTTTTCATTAACCACTCTTGCTGGGAGGAAATGGTGACTGTAGGAAAGAATAGAACCCCTTTGGGCCTAGACCACTTATTCTGCTGTAGATCGCAGTCCTGCAAAGCTGGAGGGATGACCACACAGGAGGAGGAAGAGGAATTCAAAAGGGCACTCTTCTGGGAAGTGAGTCATGCTCAGAGTACCAAGTATTTTCTCTGCTTTATTCATGGGTGCCCTGGAGCCAAATAGCAGACAGGACTGAGGGAGTGAGTGAGTAAGTAAGGCAGTGGGGACAGGGGTGGGTATCAAGGCAGTTGTCCAAGGTGGTGCCAAGGAGTGATTTGGGGGAATTTAAGAAGGGTAATATTATATTGCGGCTGTTTTCTTTTACTCTAAGTGCTTAACTCAATTTTGCAAGGAGACACCACTGACAGTTTTTTTTTTTTCTCACATCCAAAAGGATAGGAAAAAACAACTACAAAATAAACCAGTGGCCCCATTTCCTTCCCTTTTCTGAGGAATAATAGCTTTCTATCTTTGATGTGCTGATTTAATAAAATAAAGTTGCTTTATTGCAATTCATGTTTCCTTGGTGTCAGTAATCAGTTTCATCAGAAACCAGATCTTCTTTCTCTGTCTCTGTCTCTTTCTGTCTCACCCCATACATACACATATACACATACAAACACACATATACACACATACATATACATCATATACATCTACACACACACACACACACACACACACACACACACACACATATATATATATATATATATATGCACACACACACACAAATGTCAATAGGGGTGGGTTTCAACATCAATTTTGAAACATTTGATAATTTCAATGTTAATTTTCCAACAAGAACAGAATTTATCTTCTTCTCTACCACATTTCAAAAGGTCTTTTTTTATGTCTTAAGATAAATAAAGGAAAAATGTTTTAGAGAGTTGTACATATAGAGCTGAACTCTGCAACCTAAAACTAATTAGTCCCTGTTCTGAATTAGCACCAACCTAGAAGTTAAGACCAAAACCCTAGCCACCTGCCAACTCCATTATTCCTGTTAGAAACCCACGAGTGTAGAGACTATGGCCTCGATTAAGAGGCTTTGCAATCGCCCTGACCTGTTGGTCTGCTGGAGCAGCCCAAGGAAGGCTCTTAGTTTTAAGAATGAGCTGAGACACTTTCTTCCTCATGACTGGGAGGAAGGTGGAACAAAGCCTTGCCTTTAGTTTTCTCTTACAGGAATGTCTTTAAAATTCTCTACCCTATGCACAACCTATTTGTATGACTGAGACAAGGGAAGGGGTATACAGGCCTCTCTGTATGAATGATCTCATGTTGTAGGTGCACATGTATGTGGGTGCATGTGGAGGCCACAGTCCAAGCCTCTTTGATGCATGGATTCTCATTGGCTAGAGTTTTCTAATTAAAGGTCATAGGCTAGCCAGCAAATCCAGAAAGTCTTCCTCAGTTTCACCATCCAGAATTGGGATTGCAAACATTTCCCACCGGACTAAGCATTCTTATGGGATTCTGGTGACAAACACAAGTCCTTACACTTAGGATGTGGACTCACAGTGGGGAGCTGAGCTGGGCGTGGTCTCGCTCCCCTTACTCCATTTAGCATCAGGCTTTTCTTTAAACCTTCTCATTGTGCTCCTTTCCCCCTCACACTGTACATTTTATATTTTTCCTTGTTCAGCTATCTCCTTTTGTTATAGATCAGCATAAGACTGGCCATTAATAACCAAGTTACACACTCAATATTAGGCTGTTTTCAATCTCCTATGCCAATGTCATCAATCCAAAACTCTTAAATTTAGCCTCATGCAGACTTTTCAGACAACAGCAAAAGCAGCCACAAAATTCACCAAAATATTACAAGAATGATTTCTAGGCTACTAATATTCTTCTCCTCTGAAACTTCTTATGCTGGGCCATTATACTCTACACTTCACTGTCTTCCCCACTCCTACAAGTATTGCACACTGAGCTGCACTTAAAATGCTTTCCTGATCCCAAGTCTGAAAGTCTACATTCTTCCAAGAAGCATGGTCAGTGCTATCACAGAAATACCCCACTACTGATACCAAGCCAACTTCTTTGGGTCTTAGTCAAAACTCTATTACTGTAAACAGGCACCATGACCACAGCAAGTCTTATAAAAGAAAGCATTTAAGTGAGGAGTGCTTAAAATTTCAAAGGTTTGGTGCATTATTGTTATGATGGGAAGCATGTCAACACATAAGCAGACATGGTGCTTGAGAGGTAGCTGAGAGTTCTACATTTAGATTGGTAGGCAACAGAGAGAGGCAGAAGCGTCTCTGTCTTGGCTTGGCCTTCTGAAACACCAAAGCCTAGCTCCAGTGACATACTTCATCCAACAAAGTCATAGCTACTCTAAGAAGACTATGTCTCCTAATCTGTCTTAAGTCTCACCACTCCTTAATGATGAAGTATCTATCTATCTATCTATCTATCTATCTATCTATCTATCTATCTATCTATCTTTGGTTTTTCAAGTCAGTGTTTCTCTGTATAGCCCTGGCTGTCCTAGAACTCACTTTGTAGACCAGGCTGGCCTCGAACTCAGAAATCTGCCTGCCTCTGCCTCCAAGTGCTGGGATTAAAGGCGTGTACCACCACTGCCTGACCTTGAAGCATTTAAATATGTGAACTTATTGAGGGTATTTCTATTAAAAGGAGTACAGTTATTTGTTTTTGAAATGAAAAGTATAGGGGTAAACAGAATTCTTGATGGCCTTTCCACTGGACTTTCCTTACTTGGGGCATTGGTTCATTGCTTTTATTGTTATCCTCTCTAAGATTTTATTAAAGCCTAATTT
>LR749487.1:6637151-6679651 GCA_902729485.2 Mus minutoides | reverse complement strand
AATTCTCATATTTATAAATTTAGCTCTGACCCCTGTATGCCCCTAACCTCACCTTTACGCTTTTGATGCTTCTGTTTCTTTCTATAACCTTACTCTGCCTTTTAATTTTTTTACATTTGTAATGTGTGTGAATAAGAATGATCCCCATAGGCTCATTTATTTGAATGCTTAGTCACCAGGGAATGGTACTATTTGAAAGGATAAAGATTAAGAAGTGGGGCATTGGAGGAAGAATGTCCCTGGGTCTCTCTCTCTCTCTCTCTCTCTCTCTCTCTCTCTCTCTCTCCCCATAGGCCAGCAGATCATGAGGAGGCTTTTAAGTCCTGCTTCTGTACCATGCATGCCATCCCAACCACCCTCTGAAATCAGTAAGCAAGGCCCCAGTTAAGTGCTTTCCTTTATAAGAGTTGCTTTGGTCATGGTGCCTCTTTACAGCACTAGAGCAGTGTCTAAAACATTTCTATTTCCCCTAGTAAGATCACATGAGTTTGATCTCAGCATCTTCAGTAATATTCTTTGTGACATGAACAACACTGCAGCCTTTGTGAGACTGTGTATGGTGTTCATTTCAGTGCCTTAGTCCCTTCTGGGAAATTTGAAACTCAAAGTGTCCAACACAGGGAGTGCTATGGGGATTAAGGGAGTTGACTTGTTATACCCAGAAGATGTTCCAACTTGTAATAAGGACACATGCTCCACTATGTTCAAAGCAGCCTTATTTATAATAGCCAGAAACTGGAAAGAACCCAGATGTCCCTCAACAGAGGAATGGATAAAGAAAATGTGGTACATTTACACAATGGAGTACTACTCAGCAATTAAAAACAATGAATTCATGAAATTCTTAGGAAATGGATGGATCTGGAGGATACCACCCTGAGTGAGGTAATCCAATCACAAAAGAACACACATGATATACACTCACTGATAAGTGGATATTAACCCAGAAACTTAGAATATCCAAGATACAATTTGCAAAACACATGAAACTCAGAAGAAGGAAGACCAAAGTATGGATACTTCATTCCTTCTTAGAATGAGGAACAAAATACCCATGAAAGGAGTTACAGAGACAAAGTTCAGAGCTGAGACAGAAAGAAGGACCATCCAGAGACTACCCCACTTGGGGGCCCATTCCATAAACAACCACCAAACCCAGACACTATTGCATATGCCAACATGATTTGGGTTCAACCACGGAGACTCACAGCTTAATTCAGCCAAAGCAGCCAGCGTTGCTGGTACGCAAGACTGCGTGTTACAGAATAAAACAAAAGGCTTTAGCCTGCATCGTGTTTAGTTTTTTTGTTGGCAACTGTCATCATTTGTTTGAAAATGAGCTCTCCTGAATTGACTTGAGTTGAATCATAGAACCTGACAGAGAAGGATAAGGTGTTTAAATTTCTACAGTCGTGTTTAAAGTTTCCTTTTTTGTGTTTTACAACAGGGATTTACTTTTGCATCGGTGTCTTATAAAATGACCCTTGTAACCATCATCATATTTGAATTGATTAATTGTTGCAACCAGTACATCAGCTGTGGCGGAAGCAGTGTGACGACATAGCTTGTGATCATTTGTAGTGACTGTCAACTTCACAGGACCTAGAATCTAAGAGACAAGCCCCTGGGCAGGCCTGTGAGGGATTATCTAGATTAGATTAACTGAGAGTGGGAATACGGAAGACGTGTCTTAACAGGAAGGAAAAAAGAATGATTCTTTCTCATCTGAATTTCTCATCTATAAAGTTGTTAATACGGCTGGTGGTATTAAGACATACACACACACACACACACACACACACACACACACACACACACACACACACACATATATATATATATATATATATATATATATATATATATATATATATTTGATACATGTAATATTAATATATTATGTTAAGAGAAAAATGGTTCTCATTGCTTAAATTTGTCCTCTCCTGGCCACCAGTGAGCTTCTTCTCATATGTTTGCTGCTTGTTTGAATTTTGTTCTCTGTAGAATGCAAATCCATCCATCTGTCCATATTTCTCGATAGTGAGATCACCTTCTTTTCCACTCAAAGACTAATGAAGTTACTAATAGTTCATCCTCAGCCAGTCACTGTAGAGAAGCATGGCTATGTCTTTATCTTTGTTCCTTAAAGTTAATTTTTTTTTATTTTAATTAGATTTATTTGTTTGTAACAGCTATCGGGTCATAGCTTTCTTTTTTTCTTATTTATTTATTTACTATTAGAGAATTTCTTCATTTACATTTCAAGTGTTATCCCATAAGTCCCCTATACCCTCCCCCTGCCCTGCTCCTCTACCCACTCACTCCCACTACTTGGCCCTGGCATTCCCCTGTACTGGGGCATATAAACATTGCTAGACCAAGGGCCTTTCTTCCCCTATAATGGCCAAAAAGTTAATTTTTGATTCATTATAAAAATCAGTTTTTAGGGTTTCAGATTTCATCATTGCATGAGTTAGTTCCATGTTTGTGAAATATATTGTGATTTTTTTTTTTTAATAAAAAAAGAATTATGGTGGGAAGGCATTGGAAGGAAGGACATCAAGAAAAGTCTTCAGTTTTTGCTGGTTTGTTTGTTTTGACCATCTTTTTTTTTTTTTGGTTTTTCAAGACTGGGTTTCTCTGTGTAGCCCTGGCTGTCCTGGAACTCACTCTGTAGACCAGGTTGGCCTCGAACTCAGAAATCCACCTGCCTCTACCTCCTTGAAAAGGCTTCATTGGTTTTTGGAGTCAGATTTAAACAAGGGCTAAGGACAAACTGTTGATTCCGTTATCCTTCTCTGAGCTCATTCCAGTTCCTTTATCAACTCCTCCCCCTCATATGTGTGTGTGTGTGTGTGTGTGTGTGTGTTGTGTAGGCACATATATTTGCATACAAAGAGGCCAAAGGAGGATGGTGGGTGTATTGTTCTATCATTGTCTGCCTTATTCTCTTGAGAAAGGATTTTCTAACTAACCCAGACATATTTTGGTGATCAGCCAGTCCCAGTAATTCCCCTGTCTCCACCTCCCTGGACCCTATAGGTTTGAGGAACAGGCTTATGACCATGACTATGCCTGGCTTTTTACACATGCTCTGGGGATTTAAACTAGGCTCCTCACACTTACACAGCAAGCACTTTTATGCTCTGAGCTGTCTCCTTAGCCTTTCCCACTAGTTTTAAGCTTGATTTACAAACCCATTTGCTTGTGTTGTTTTATTGAGATTCTCGGGAGGCATCTTCTTTTTCCCTGTCTTCTGATAAATCTGTTTGATATTTCTGTGGTCCTTTTAAAACTTGTGATGCACCATTAACCAGTTCATGATTCGCCGAAGCTCTGAGTACTGCAGTGGTCTCACAGTTAGAAAAGAGCTTGGCTTCCAACTTGTGGCTCTGGTACTGGGTGGTGCAGGCTACAATGGCAAACCCTGCCTCCCCTGCTCCCTCTCCCACAATCTCTTCTCTTTTCCACTCTCTGTTTCTTAGCTCTCTTTCTGCTTAGCAGGTTTTTCGAATCAGGTGGCTGGAAGAGCAGCTAGCTAGTCAAATAGAGGCCAAGTTGTCTTCAGCGTGTGAATGCTGCTTTGATGATCTTGTGAAATGAACTCTCAGACACCCAGAACACTAAGGTATCCTTGGAGCTGTCTCAGCAGAGATCAAAGTGGCCTCCTTTGTGGAGGCAGTTCCCAGAGGGACAATGTTGAAGTCTGGCAGGCTGTCCAGGGCAGCCTCATAGCCCTACTATCTGTGCCTGCCTGTTGGAGCACAGCCTTCCCTGTCCCAAAGCCTCAGATAAAAGACTGAATTCAGTGCTCAGTCCCATTCTCTGGAAGAAGTTATGATCAACTCTATCACATTTTAAATGAAGCATGAATACCAATACTTTCACAAACACTGTCCCTTTGTCTCCTCCTTGGGGTGTAGTTTACCGTATTTGAGATGATTTATAATGTTATGGAAGTGATTACCAAGGTATTAAAATCAATGTCAGCTGAACTCCATCTAATGCTCACCAGGAGGGTGGAGAACCCACATTCATTGTCCTAAAATCACTTTTATTCCCTTTGCAAGCCAGATCCCATGTTCTTATCTAACCTGGCACACACACAACATGTTATTTCCTATCAGGAAATTTCCTATTAGTCATTTCCTATCAGGAAGATAGTTTTTTTCTCTTTTTGTTTGTTTCTTGTTTGGCTAAGCAGAGGAAGATATCCTTACCTACCTGAGAAAGTTCACTTCCTCCATGTAAGTCCAGGTCCTTCCTGTAAGTTTAAAAGCAAGGTCACATGACTCAGGCTACCAGGTCAGGCTAATAATTCTTCAGTCATAACAAGCTATGTGCTAGGCTTTTATTTTTATCAGTCTAGGGTCAAGGAGGGGAAAAAACCTAAAGATAAAGGCACTCCCCTGAGTAGAGGGCTGCCATTTTCTGCAGCAATGACGAGGAGTTTTATGGATCTGTGAGGTAAGAGGGAAAGGCTTTTGTGTGGATAAGGTGACAATCTTGTGGGAAAATGAAGACATAGCATGCAGTATATACCTCGGCATATTTAACACTGATAAGGAGGGTTTCAGAATGCAGTGGGATTGCCTGAGGCCATTCTCCATCAGGTGTGCAGACAGCAGCAGGCTCCCTGGGTTACTGGCAGTGGCTGTAGGAAAACAGAGCTGGCTGTTCTTGGCTTCCTGCATGTCTGGTAGAGCTGAATGCATGGGTAGAAACAGAGAAACAAGCTATTCTGAAGCCAATGAATAAAATTCCTCATCAGTGCAGAAGAGAGCTAAACATACCCAGAGAATAAGTATGATTAGGATGTTTCTTGGCTAACTGGATGAACCCCCAACTCACCTCTAAACTGATTGGAATTTCTGAGTCTTCTAGCAACCATACACATTGTCTAGGTTTTTGTGAATATCCCCTGGTGTATATAATAACCCTATGAGATACATAGAATGATACTGCTGTCCTCCTTCAAAGGTGAAGGAAAGGAAAGGGAGCTCAGAAGTAGAGTGACTGCCCAGAAGGTGTAAGGATTTGCATTCAATCCTCGACACTACAGTGAATAAATGAATGAATGAATGAGTAGAAACTGAGTCCTTGGAGAGTAGAAGGAGCTTATGGGCCCTAGAGAATGTGATTATGTGAGTGGATCTGAGCCCAGCTCTCAGGCCTGAAAACAGTTCAAAAATTTTCCTGTGGCTTTTGTCCTATGTGTCTGCAGGCTTCTGTCACCAGCCCACTGCCTTTAAGTTCCTGTTGGCTCCATTTATGTAAGAAGCAGATCATAACTCCATCTCCTCTTGCAAGAATGTTATATATTTTATATCAACTAACTAATGCATATATATATATATATATATATATATATATATATATTAGAAAAGGTTAGAAAAATGTTTTTTAAAAACCCTCATTATGAACCACCACAAAATAACTGTTCATATTTCTAAACTATCCCATTACTTTCATGAGGTGAGCCTATGTATTTATTTGGTGTACGATGTGATAGTGTTTTAAGTGGACATATAATAGTGACCAAAATCAGGCAACATCAGGCTCTTCAATGGTGTGTGGCCTTTATGACAATCTAGCTTTGCATTCTGTAGGCATGAGAATGTGCCTTGTTTTTAACCCACTGTTGCAAGTTTTCAGTTCATAAACAGTGTTGTGGAGTCTCACATGGCAGTCAAGTTTTGCAAATACCCTTACTGTTTCTCTAAAACTCCCTTTCAGAGTGTGAATTGCCATCACAGAGAATACATATACATTTACTGCTCTCACTGGAAATCAGTGGGAAAGGGGCCTTGAATCTCCACTCCTTCTGTGGCGATAGCTTTTACAATGAAATAAAACCCAGGGTCCTTTACATAGATGTAGCAGGAGGCGGCCGGAGCATAGTAAAGAAGGAAACTCTCCACTTCTTGCTTTTGATTAATAGGCAAAACAAGTGCCACCCAGCCTTTTTCTACACTTGCTTCTCTCCAGAGGACTGTCTTCTGTAAATGAAACAAGATCTCTAAGAGTGGACATTAAGGAAGATTGCCCTCAATTCGCACTTCAAAGGCCTAAGTGGAAACACCACCAAGGGAGAGTCTAATTCATCAGTGGCCCTTGACCATATACCTTCTCCTATAATCCTTTCATTTTCAACAAGTTAAGTAGGGTTAATCCAGGTCAGCACTTGGGAAGAGGTCCTCTAAAGAAATCCTAAGTAAGCAAAATGTTGTTTGTGATTGCGTGGATGTCAGCCTTGCCCAAGCAGTGTGGGCAGCACCTTGCCAGCTACCTGCCCCGTAGAGTCAGAAAACAGCCAACCTCTTAAGGGCTGCCCAGAAACCCTAGCTGCAAAGCAGCTCTGTTTCGGTTCTAAGATTTCTTGGAAAGCCAGGGCTTTCCTTCAGCCTGATCTCACCTGATTGGCTCAGGAGGCTGAAGCAACCCGCACAGGAGCAGCATATAGATCTTCCTGCAGACGGGAGCTCCCGAAGCCGGTGCTGGTGCAGTCGTCATAAAATGGTTTAAGGCAGCAAGAGGGACTTTCAACTGGGATAGTCATATTTTTCTTTTGGGCTGTCAACACAAGCCACACGGAGGGCAGATGAAGTGATCTAAGCTCTTCAAGGAAAGAGAAAAATATGGGGCACAATGCATTTTCATCAAGGGCCTGGAATCTTGAGTACTGCGCGCTCCTTGCCCAGCTCCATCTAAACACTCCCAAACCTCAGCGCTTCTTTGAAAATCTCATAAAACTGTCAAAAAGTGAAAGTAACCTTTGGTTAGTTAAAGTGTCAGTTGTAGTAAGCCGGATAGGAGGGTTGTGGAGAGACCCACTGGAGGATGAGAGTCCTGTGTGTGTAGCATGTGTTGATGCTTTGGGGGAGCACTGTTATAGTGTGTAAATTTAATTTGTGGTCCCAATCATAAGAAATGTGATACTCAAGCAAGCACTATTGACTTCCAAAATAATAAAAAATACCCCTTAAGGTGAAGAATGCCATGAACTATGATAATATTTTCTTTCGTCTCTGACATAAAATAGAAAAGATCCACGGACTCTGAATGCAGCTAAACATGTCATCTCCGTTTGTTTATGACTGGTGGGTTCCAGAGAGAATTAAAAACCAAATACAGCAGATGAATGGAAAATTTGTAGATATGGAAACTATTTTTGTTCTTTACCTTTAAAAAGCGATTAATCCTTTAAAGGTTATATGGACTTTACCCATAGGAACAGTTCAAGTACAAATCAAGAGTTAAAGCAAAGAAAGCGGCCTATAGTTTTTCAGGCATGTTTTACAATTCATTGTACATGTTTTTAAATATGGGAAAGTGTTTTATATCATTTAGTTTAGATCATAACTCAGAAAAAAATATTCATGGATAAATTATAAAATGGGTGAATGGCAGGCTTGAGAATAACTGGGTAATGTGGATTAGATGTGAAATGTTCACCACAAATACTAAGTTCCTAGTAGACAAAAAAAGTCAAACGCTGGAAATGTAGGCCATTATTCATATTTCAGCCACTATTGAACATGGCACATCAGGCAGCACAGGCGATGCTGCAATCAGAGCTGACAGGGCAGCTGTCGCTGTCCTTTACTTACCATCCTGAACAAACAGTGTAACTTTGAAAAGTGTCTTCTCTGACACAGTGTCTCCAATGACTTCAGTTTCTAACTTAATATTCTTGTCCCCAAATGAGCCCCAGAAAACTATCACGCCTGCTTTCAGAGGATGAAGGAATATGTGTGTGCGCTACGGCCCATCCTGACTGTTCGTGTGACTATGTCTGCGGGGACATTACTAGAGAGGACTCACTAAGGAGGGAATGTCGGTCCTGAATGTGTCAGCACCCACACTGCCTGGAGGCTCTGATGCAAGAGAAGGGGAAAGTCAGCTAGCACGGGGCAGTCCCCTCTCTGCTTCCTGGCTGCCATGATATAAGAGACTCTGCTGTTCTCTTCCTGCCCAGCAAGGAAGGATTGAAAGCTTGGACACCACGAGTCAAGATAAATCCCCTCCTCCGTCAATTGTTCATCTAACAGCCGTGGTGGTGTCCATTTGTAATATTGATAGTGATGAATATGGAAAAGTACCAGGAACGGGGCCATTGCTTTACCTGCCAATGTGGCTCCAGATTTTGGAACTGGTTTGTGGGAAGAATTTTTAAAAGCATGCACATGCGGGCTAAAGAAGCCCAGGGCTATTAGAAACAGAACTCAATAGATGATTCTGGTGGGAGCTGACATGATCTGAGGTGGAAAGGCCAGGCTTGTGAGATTTCAAATGGGAATAAGGACCCCACTTAAAATTGGACAAGAGGTTGTCAGTATTAAATTTTTGCCCGAGAACTCATCTATATTGCGAATATTCCTTAAGATCTCACAGGAGGAAGGCCGGGCTTGGTGGCGCACGCCTTTAATCCCAGCACTCAGGAGGCAGAGGCAGGCGGATTTCTGAGTTCGAGGCCAGCCTGGTCTACAAAGTGAGTTCCAGGACAGCCAGGGCTATACAGAGAAACCCTGTCTCGAAAAACCAAAAAAAAAAAAAAAAGATCTCACAGGAGGATATGCTTAAAGGTTATGGTCTAATTAATCTGGAAAGGGAAATAAGAGGCAGCCCTGAATTTAGGATGGACATTGGTGTCGCGACCCCAATCTCTGACCAGCAGAGAATGGGAATAACGACACACTCACGCCATGGTAGGTTCTTCATCAACAGATCTCTCGCAGCAATCTCTGCTTCCTTTATTCAGGCAGTAACAGCCTCTCCCTCAGCAATCTCCTGCAGTGAACTCCTTCATTCCCCGATCACCCTCAAGGAAGTTCAATATATACCCAGCCCTCTTACATCATCTCACTCCACTCATTGCTCTCCAATCAGCATCATCCCACCCCTAGCACGAGTTGCACGCGCAGGCAGGACAACAGATCATTGGCTAACACTATGGTAAGGCTATATGACGTTTCAATCATGCAGTAGGTGCGGATGACTCAGCTTGCTGTTTTCAGGAGTTTTAGTAAACAGGATGGGGTTACGAGGCTTAGCACTAAGCTGGGCGCCATCTTAGCTCAGTGGTTACACCAGCTTCCCACACATTGGTTTGACTAGCTTCTTTTTGCCAGTTTATTGTAAGAATCTGGGACAAAAAGCAGAAGAGAATGATTTTAAAAACATGTAGTTTGTGCAGCAAAGAAGCACATGTAAAGTCAGAGCAATGTCAAGTATGATTGTAAAATGATGACATTTTCTTGGAAGCAGTAACATTCTGTAGGCTGGAACAATGGAGAAGATACCCAGAGGGCATCTCAGGAATTAATTGGATCCCATCCATTGCAGACTCAAAGGTGTAAACATTTCTAATTAAATAATATTAAAGTGTTTTCCTCCACGATGGAGATGGAGTGCCTTCTTTTTAGCCACCAAGAGAAATCTTGCTCCACATTCAGGAAATCAGTCTTCTGGGGCTGTCATCCAGTGGGGCCTGGCTGCTGTCCAAAACAGTGGCAGACGCCGGCATGCACGTGATGCTGCTTTTTCTGGGGCCTAGAGTGTAAGGGTTACAAGGTTGTGGAGGCCTCATTCAGACTTCAAAGGAAGGCCCCCGAGGTTAGGCAATGAGCAGGAGGTCAGATTCCTGCAGCCGGTATTGGAGAAGCTGATACATAAACCTATAGTGGTGAAGCTTGAGATATGCAGACCCTGGGCAGTGTAATGTGCCAGGAATATCTACTGGGGAAAGTCACAAGAATGAGCAGAGTCAGCCCAAGGAAAAGACTGTGTAGGGTGCAAATGCCAAGGCCACAGGGTCAGGGATGCCCATTACAGAATATTTGATGCTTGGCCTTACATCATTCCCATCCCTCCTTTCTTGGCCCTATTACACATTTGGGTTGAGAATACTTATCTGATCCCACTGTATTTTGGAAGCATGGAACTTGTTTTGACCTTGCAGCTGCTCTAAGGATCGGAGGAGACTTTGAACTTGAACTTTTGAACAATTCTGAAACTATATGTAATGTTACAGATGAATGAACTTTTCAGTTTAAGATGAACATAAAACCAATTTGAAGTAGGGGTGAGTATAATAGTCTTAAGAAAATGCACTTAGGGATTAAATTGGTAAGGGGCAGACTTGTGGTGGTTGTTCTTGATAGCTTGACAGGTTTGAAAAATTTCTAGGAAATTAAAAAGTGCAGTTTTTGATATGTTCATGACTGGAAGAGTTTCCAGAGATAACTAATTAAGAGGGAATGACTTATCCCAAATGTGTAATATGAATAGCATCATTCCATAAGCTGGGATCTCTGGTGGAATAAAAAGGAAAAAGCAGAAATTCAAGTAATAGGTAATATAGTCAGTCTCTCTCTCTCTTTCTCTCTCTCTCTCTCTCTCTCTCTTCCTCTTCCTCTCCATCTGTATCTGCCCTTCTTGGCCACCATACTTTGAACCTTTCTTCACTTCCCATACCCTGCCTGGTATGATGGAATGACATCTCAAAACCACGAGCCCAAATACATCTTTCTTTCTTTTAAATTTTCTCTTATGAATTTGATCATGGAAACAAAATGCTTGCACACAGTTGGTGGGTTAAGTGCACTTTAATGTCATATTATCTTCTGATGTCTTTAAAATTACACATGAATAAAATGAATACTCAACTATCATAGAATAGCTTCTTCAAGACAAGTTTTGGGATACAGAGTAAAATATTGAATTATGACACCCATCTGAGGGAAGTAACCAATATTGTAAGCAAACACACTGAATTTGCTCCACAGCCAGGCACACAGGAGTGCTAGTCCTTTTCTCCCAGAAGAGTTGAATCTAGCCTGTGCTGAGTTTCTCTCAAGTCCTCTTAAGAGGATCAGCTGGAAGCAGACTCATTTCCTTTGATTCTTTCTCAAGATCTACAGGGGGTGGTGGGCTTTTAAAGCATATCAGGACTAAGTAGATTACTTACACAAAAAATTTAAGTCTGGAATATTTTCTAGGATAGAAGGTAAACGGATTTTACCACCCTAGTGATTTATCTCACTGGATGTCACCATTTCCGTTCCTAGGAAGGACATAATGCAGAGAGATAAAGACCCAACAGTAATAGAAAGACTCTCCTGTAAAGTGGATTGTTGTTCCCTTTCCCTGTACTGTCCAAAGGATAATATGTCTTGAAATAAGTAAGTTGATAGCAGCCTGCAGGCCTGGTATACTCAGGGTTGCACCACAGCATGCTCAGGTGTGAGTGTCATTGCGGGCAGGTGACTTCAGAACCACTGCCTCCAGAGAGGGCCTCCACGGACACTATTTGGTGTCTTGTAAATATGGAACAGGTGAAACTCTGACCTGTATTTTAAAGTACTTTTATAATGCTGACAATATTGCTTATTTTTACAAGCAAAGTCCATGAAGGAATGAGGAAATGAGCCGTAGATTCTTTTATTTTTACTTTTTAAAGTATCAATGGGTGACACTGTTCTGTTTAGCTGAGGTTTTAGCTATCATAGGCCAACTGCCTGCCCTGTCCTAGTTAACTTGTCACTGTGCCTGTCAGTAACCAGACATAAAGAATCCTTCAGGACTAGAGCTTGGCTCTCCAGGCCCCATAGCCAACAATATGGAGTAATAGGAAGAGATTGGCCTGCCCATGAAATAAGTCAGCTCCATCTCAGTTGATGGAGAAAGGAATTGTATCCATCAAGGAGAATAAAATGGCTTTATTGGGTCTCTAATTAAAAAGTTCTTTGTACTTCTGTCACATCCACGTTGCCTCATTCTCTCTGATGGTTTACAATTCGATTTATTTCTTTGTAATATGCAATTTACTTTGTCTCTTAGGCTTTCATTTTCCAAAACATATTGTGTCATCTTGTTATTCAGTTTTTTTAACTCTATCATTTCATTTATGTTTAAAAGAGCTTTAGTTATTTTTAAAAGAAAATTTCTAACTTCAATGGACATAAATCCTATTTGTTAAATATGTAACCAGAGCTTGTTGTCTGCATTTCCCCCTCTGATCCCTGCCAAGAAACATTAGCAACTGGCCAAAGAGAAGCCGTGTAAAGGGTTAGTGAGGGAAAATCTGAGGAACACAGAGTTTCAAGTGACAGCCCATTTGTCACCAGTGACACCGTAGAACAGGAAGAACCCTTTTAATGTGAAAACCTCAAACAGTTGACATTGATGAGAGTTCCCTCAGTAGAATTACCCGAGCACTGTTATAACTGAAGAGGAGGAGGCAGGTTCCTGGAAAGAAGGTGATGTGAAGTTACCCCTCAGAAAGGCTTTATTAGCATATGGGAACACTTGTGTCCAAAAAGGAGTAGCAGTAGAATACCTCCTATACTTGTGTTGCAAAAGTCCCAGAAAGAGACATAGATTTTTCAATTTCCTAAGTATCAGGAACTCATAACACCATAACCATAGACAGCTATAAATGTGACTTAGGAGGAGAGGGAGGGAAGAAGGGGGAAGGGAGGGAGGAAGGGAGAGAAAGAGAGAGAGAGACAGAGACAGAGACAGAAAAAGACAGAGACAGAGAGACAGAGACAGAGAGAGACAGAGAAATCTCTTCAAATCCCCACAAAAAAGTATGTTTTCAGAGGACCAGAAACTTATCCTGCAATTTCCAGGAGGCTACAAAGCTACAGAGAAGCATGTTTTCTTATTAACTCTGTCTCAAGAAGATAGCTGTATGGGAGCAGAGTCTGATTTTTAGGAATAAGATAAGGAGATGTGAAAAATCTATACAGAGATTTTTCTCTGAGTGGCTAGAGCATTTAATATAACAGCAGATGAGCCCTCTCCAAATTTACTTTCAAAGTTCCTCATGCAGAGCTTTCTGGTCATCTACACTGATGTTGATGATGATGATGAGTGGATTTTGCCACTGAATTGAACTGATAACTGACTTTTTCTCGTGTGTGTGTGTGTGTGTGTGTGTGTGTGTGTGTGTGTGTGTGTTTGTGTGTTTAGGGAGGGCGTCTTCAGAGAAGAGTAATTTTGATAGGCTCTTGTATAGGGAGATGATACTATTAGAATGTAGACAGAGCTCCATAATATTTTGGTAAATAAATAAACTGTAAATCTATAAAATGCCATTGAGGTATTCAGCACAGCTAGCTAAGGCAACTTGTTGTTACACAGGGAATGAAAACCACACCGTGTTATTTTGCAGTGAGGGTGCATCATCCAAGGCAAACTAACTTCTTTAGCAAGAATGGTTCAATGTGAGACAGGAAGGGTGGCAAGAGACTCCAGATAAAACAGAAACTCTGTGCCTCTTTCCCAATATACGGGGGGGGGGGGGGGGGGGGGGGGGGGGAGGGGGGTGATACCTGGGGACTTCCTGGAAACACACCAGGGTAGGAGAACATTACAGTGGGATGAATTTTTGAAGAGACTGATGAGCAGTCTACAGAGGCAAGAGGAGCTTGGCACTGTATCCAGCACCCTCTGACATGCATGGGATACCTGGCCGGGAACATTTGGATCCACAAAGTTAATAGCATTTGTAAGGCCAAGCAGGGCAGGAGCCTATGACTGTCACTGAGACTGAGAGGTGTCCTTGGTTCTTAACTCTCAATGGAGGCTCTGCCCTAGGTCCTGTGAAGGAGCTGCTGTCATAGTAAATTAGCTCAGTTTCCCAACATTCATTTCACTCCTTTCCAAGGGCAGTGATTTCCATTTTTAAACCTGTGTCATTCCAAGAAAAGACATTCTGAGGGATTTTGTTGAGATGGAGGGCGTGGTCTAGTAAATCCAAGTCCTATATTCATCATCAGGTTATAATACTTAGTTAATGTGTTCACACATATATATTAATTCACTCAAACAGACTATGTTGAGTGTCTTCTGGAAATTTAGAAATATCAAGGCTGTTGTTGAGTACATCAATGAGGAAGCGTGTGTCTACAGGTGGTCTTGCAGATAAGTGAGTCTTAGGGAGAAAACAAAGATCTATATAGTTGATTAAGGTCTATGTAGAACCTACTTTTCCAGTGCTATTTTTAATTATGTTTTTTAAAATGATTCCACTATTACAGTTTAAATACATTGAACAATATTTTCTATTTCTCACTGGAAAAAATGTCCAGCAATGATGTGTAGTCGTGACCGACATGTGCACTATTGTCAACAGAGGTAAAAGTCTCACTTTGCCAGCAACCCAGGTAAAGTTGACAAAAGCCTTCATTCCAGAAGGCCCTGGAGACAATGCCATTAGCACTTCAGGTAACACCATTCAAGGCTTTAGGCACCTGGGAAGTGCAAAGCTATCTGGCTATTTTGTTGTCAGTGCCACTGACTGGAAATATTAATATGTAAACTTAATGGTTTTCTTAACATTTAATTTCTGTTATTAAAAACAGCATCACCAGTATTTAAACAGTTTCCTAGGAAAACAAAATAAAGAAAAGATTCAATTTTGACATCTGTTAGATTTGATGGTCAGTGCCTGAATTGCTTTTGTATTGCTTTGACCAAAATACCTGACAGAAACAGCTTGAGGAAAGAAAAATTATTTTGACTTGTGGATTCTATCCATTATACTAAAAAAGCACTATGGACAGTGAGGATATGGTGTGGGCAGTGAGGATGCAGTGTGGACAGTGAGGATGCAGGGTGGACAGTGAGGATGCAGGGTGGACAGTGAGGATGCAGGGTGGACAGTGAGAATGCAGGGTGGACAGTGAGGATGCAGGGTGGAAAGTGAGAATGCAGTGTGCACAATGAAGATGCAGTATGGACTGTGAGGATTTAGTGTGGACAGTGAGGATGCAGCCTGGACAGTGAGGGTGCCGTGTGGACAGTGAGGATGCAGTGTGAGCAGTGAAGATGCAGGGTAGATAGTAAGCATGCAGTCTTGACAGTGAGGATGCAGTGTGCACAAGGAAGATGCAGTATGGAGAGTGAGGATGCAGTGTGGACAATGAGGATGCAGGGTGGACAGTGAGGATGCAGGGTGGACAGTGAGGATGCAGGGTAGACAGTGAGGATGCAGTGTGGACAGTGAAGATACAGGGTGGACAGTGAGGATGCAGGGTGGACAGTGAAGATACAGGGTGGACAGTGAGGGTGCAGGGTATACAGTGAGGGTGCAGGGTGGACAGTGAGGATGTAGTGTGGGCAGTGAGAATGCAAGGTGGACAGTGAAGATGCTGGGTGGACAGTGAGGATGCAGTGTGGACAGTGAAGATGCAGGGTGGACAGTAAGGATGCAGCATGGACAGTGAGGGTGCAGGGTGGACAGTGAGGATGCAGGGTGGACAGTGAAGAGAGAATAATCAATGTGAATACCTCCTTTGCAGCACTTGCAGATTCATTAAGAGAACACAAGTGAGTTTCATTGATACATTTAGCTTTGATGGGTTCTGCAGATTTGTTTGTTTGTTTGTTTGTTTGTTCGTTTGTTTGAGACAGGGCTTCTCTGTGGTGAAGATCTGGCTGTCTTAGAACTCAGAGATCTGCCTACCTCTGCCTCCTGAGTGCCAAGATTAAAGGCATGGGTCCCCATCACCATCCTGCATACTTCTAGAATATATATATGTGCATATCTATAGATATAGATATAGATATAGATATAGATATAGATATAGATATAGATATAGATATATATCCCAATTTATGTGCTGACTCTACTCCAGAGCTCCTGGATCCTGCACTTCATAAAGTCCACACAACTATAACTTTGGAGATGCAAGCCTAGCAAAGAACATAATCTAACCATCCCTGGCTAAGGACATAGAACTCAGGTGTTAATCCCAAGTCTATATGCATTTGACTATGTCACTCCAATGGAAAAGGTTCAGATGTCATATGTGTTACTGGCACTGTATCCCAACATAAAACATTCACTGTGAAACTACATTTATACTCCAAATGCTAAATATTCTGAGAAGTACTTAAGCAAGAATTATAAAACAAACTATAAGACTGTAGGACAATTCTCTTGAAAACAGGGCTCTTTCTGATTTCTCTCTTGCTCTGTTTTATAAAGAAACAGTCTTAACATTTGTGTGAGGAACTGGAGTTCTCTGACTGCCTCCCCACATATTCTGCTAGGGCTGAGAATAGCTAGTGTCGGCAAATCGAACAGACGTTGCTGCGTCTGGACGCTCTGCAGGGTCTGTGTGCTTTTTTGCTAGGCAGTTTACTGAGCCCCATTTTCCTGGGGAAGACCCCATTTTCAGTGGTAGGATTGGGCCTATGAAAGTGGTTTGGAACAGTTGGCACAGACAAAGAATGGAAAGAGTATTTTAGTGCCCTCATGTCTCTAATTTAACTCCAGATCGTGAGTTTTGTACCCCCAGCACAGTTCAATGCTTTCAATGGTAGTGTGATGGGGAATGGCAGGAGGGAATTCAACCTGCCAGAGCCACACAGATTTATACCTCATAATAGCTACCAACGTGCTGCAGTAAAATTTTACATTTCAGCTAAATTACTAATGACTTTCAGGTCCATGCCAGAAATTTTAGAGTAGGCTTATAAAGGGAGAAGAGAGAATGTACAGTCAGGCATTCTTAAGAGCTGTGTGTGTGTGTGCGTGCGTGTGTGTGTGTGTGTGTGTGTGTGTGTGTGTGTTGTTTCATTTGGGACTGTGGAACACATGGTCATCATTTTTTTCCATCTTGATTAAATGTAATTATGTCCTGGCAAGCCACCCTCCTTGTCTCTTCGATGCTGGCTCTCTCTGTCTATTGGCATGGCTTATCCACAGGAGTTAGAGCAGTTTATGTTGCCTTCTGCCTTTACTCCAAAGGTGGCCACAGTTTTTGACTTATTGGGCTTCTTAGTGATTTACAGATTAAGGCTTGGGCCTGTGCTGGTGCCAGCAAGGCTGCTGTTCTCTCGCTGACACATTCTCTGCTTGGGCCCAGTGGCTCTTTGCTTACCCACTCATAGTTCTTAGTCCACATTTCCTCTTGGCACGGTGCAGTTGGTGCAGTTGGTATTTTGTCTGTGTGCTGGCTTTGACTCCTGCTGGGTCCCCTGCAGATCTGTGAAAATGACCCCAGTCAGAGAAGTAAGCAATCAGGGAGCTCCATGCTGCATGCTCCCTCTCCCTAGTCCTCCTCTCCAAGCTAGAGGGGAAGCCCCAAGCACACACAGACTGGCCCTCACTGGTCCACACTGGCCCCCAGTTTTTGCACTTGTCTCTTCTACAATATGGTTGGAGAGTACAAGAGGCTCGAGGTGCCCTGCATATGGAAGGTGGGACCTTTTAACTTCTTATTCTTGTTGCATGGACATTGACGGCTGTAAGTGATCTTAGAACACCCTTGAATACATGAACCCTTGACTTTGACGAGGATCCTGTGTAGATGACACTGACACTCACTGACTTCACAAATGTACAAAAATTGAACTGTGGAGACTGGTGAACAGGAGGACTCCTGGGGCTCTAGCTGACCTGGGGAGCCACTGTTTCAGTGAAAGCCTATCTCAAAACTGATGCTGACAAGCAGATGAGGAACATACCTAAAATCAACTCCTGACTTTCATACAAACATACTCCTAAACATGCAGGTGTATGACAGTGCATGTGTACGTGAACACACACACACACACACACACACAAACACACACAAAGAGAGAGAGAGAGAGAGAGAGAGAGAGAGAGGGACAGAGAGACAGAGAGAGAAATTTGAAATTTGTTAGAACCTAAAATTTATGATTGAATTTCAATAACCATTATTTTGACTTTTTTGTATTGTCATTTTTTAATAATGGCATCCCTTATCTTTTATAGGCTTTCATTTCTTACAAACAAGGACCCTGAGATATAGGTAGGCAAATGTCCTCTTTAATCAGATCATTCAAGTGACCACATCTGTGGGTTAAACCTAGACCTGTCTGATTTGGTTCAGTACCTTTCACCTTCACTGTGGATGCCCAGGATCAAATCGCACGGACACGTGACCAAGCCCCATTAATCATGGGTGGAGAGAAGATTTATCATTTTAACTATGACTTAATGCGGTCCAAGGCAAGGAAAAGAACAGAAGTCAAGTCTCACTAATTCATTTCCAGGCTCATGAGAAAGCTCATTTGCAACCTCAGCTTACAGCATCCTTTCTCAGATGTTCCCTCCTTCCTCTCTGAACGCCCCTGTCTGCAGGCGGCCGCGTGAGAAGTGTAGCCTCTTGCACCCTGTCTGGCAGGCATTCTCTGGGTCTGCCCTGATGTGATGGAACCTGGGCTCAAGTCAAGGCTCTTGGTGGGGTAGCCTCACTGAGCCTGTGGTTCTGCTTCCGGAGTTTACTCAGCTGGTTTAGCTTTGGCAAAGAGAGAAAGCCGGAGCTCTGAGCCCTTCCTCCAACCGCCATCCCAGCTCTCTGGATTTCTTTTGAAACATCCACAGCTTGGCCCAGACCTACAACTGAGTGGCCTCACTGCGTTCAGGTGTTGTCAACAATGCTCAGAAAATGCTAACTTAGGCTAGCAAGTGTTTAATTCTGTGTTTGTCACTGAGCTAATGCACCTCTAGAAGATGAACTCCCCAAAGGGAGCAGGATGTAACGTAGTCTTTTGGTTCCTTCTTTTTTCTATTTTTCTTTTCTCTTGCTTTTCTTTTTTCCTCCTTCCCTGTCTTCTTTATTCTCCTTCCAGTTTTCCTCCCATTTTTCTGTGCTGTGGTTTATAACATGGGGCCTGGCCAGGAGCTGCCCTCTGAGAATATAGGTCTTTGACACAACTGCATGAGAGTTTGAATCCTGTAGCTCGGCCCATGATCTGTGTCTTCTGTTAAGCTCTTTCATCCTTGTCAGTAGATGTTCCCAATAAAATACAAGTTTGATTCCCTAACCTTAAGAAACCAGACCCTTCAGATTATATTTCAAGCACCTATACTGGCCAGAATAAGTGACCACAAATGTGAGAGTTTAAAACAACAGAAAGAGGTAGGGAGAGAGTTCAGTTGGAAAAAACGGTTTGCTGGGCAAGCAGGAGGCCTGGACTTTGTCACCAGAACTCAACTCCTTCGAAGCAGCCAGGACGTTGCTATGTGCTTATAAACTCGGCCCCAGGGAGGTAGAGGCAGAGGCAAGAAGATTCAGGAGCTCTCTGGTCACTCAACTGTGCTGGATAGTTTAATGTCAACTTGACACAAGCTAGAGTCATCGGGGAAGAGGCAGCCATTTGTGAGAGAATGCCTGTGTAAGATTCTGCTGTAGGGCATTTTCTTAATTAGTTACTGATAGGAGGGAAGGCCCACCCATGGTGGGTTCTATAAGAAAGCAGAATGAGCAAGTCCTGGGGAGCATGCTGGTAAGCAGTGCTCCTCCAAGGCCTCTACATCAGCTCCTGCCTCCAGGTTCCTGTCTTGCTTCCACTCTTAAACTGGGGACATACATGGTCTACCCTTCTTTTGATGATGAGCACTGCTGTGGAAGCCTAAAGGGAATAGAATAAAAACCCTTTCTTCCCCAGGCTGTTGTGGTCTTGGCATTTCAGCATAACAACAGAAACCTTGACTAGAACACCAGCTTGGCATGCTTGTTAAGTTTCAGGCTTGGTGAGAGGCCATGACTTTAAAAAGAGTAATCTCTTAAAAGGTGGACAGAGCCTAAGGAGTTACACCCACGGTTTTCCTCTGGCATACAATCTCATACACACACATATGCACAGGAGAGGAGGGAGGGAGAGTGGGAGGGAGAGTGGGAGGGAGGGAGGAAAGGAGGGAAGGAGGGAAGGAGAGAGAGGGAGGGAGCTTCAACAGTTGGAGAGGAGGGCTTTTTCTTCTTTCCTCCACTTCCTAGAAGCACCTGGAGCTCTCTGGGCTATAGCATCAGAGCTCTGCTCACTGCTCCTGTTCCTGCATGTCTGTTTCCCCTTCCCTTCTGGGAAAGCTGACTTGTCATTGGATTTAGGGTCTGACCTGCTCCAATGTAAGCCCATGACCCCTAATTGAATCTTTAAATACCCATTTTTCATCCCTGTCACATTTGCAGGTTCTGTGGACTAGGATATATGCATATCATCCCGATGTTGATGTATATTTCAGATGGTTAAGGAAAGAAGTTCTGTATTTGCATGCTATCCAGGGTGCATTAATCTCTCTCATTGCTGTGGCAAAATATGGAGCAAAATAACCAAACATAATAAGGATTTATTTGGGCTCACGGTTTCAGAGGACCCATGGTCCCATGGCTCCTGTGATGTGCGGGATCCTCATGATGGTTAGGAAGCAGGGAGAGAGTGTGAGCACATGCATTCATCTGGCTTTATCCTTTTCTCTTCTGGGCCCCAGACAATCAGCTGATGGCACCACACTGGAGGGAAAGTCCTCTCTCTTGAGTTCATACTCTCTAAAAGTGTCCTCAAAGACACACCCAAGAGTGTGCAACTCCAATCTCCCAGGCAGTTCTAAATCCAGTAGAGTTGACAGAGCAAAAGGATTGAGTCAGTGCCGTATACACGCGGTGCAGACAGCAGGGCATGCTGAAGCGATGCTGTTCCTGCTCTCTGGTGCTTTGGTGAGGGCATTCCTGTAGGCTGTAACTTAAGTTGGATTGCCTTCTCTGTTCCTGTTCTAGCTCCCAAATAATTGGCACACAGACCTATCTTTATTAACAAACTTTAAGCACTATGACTGGGTATATATTCATCTATTCTGACACTGTATGCACTTCCCAGCCACAGACCCTGTGAGACCACTTTTAGTCTACCCTGGCTTGCTCTGCTCCATAAGTGCCCGCAGAGCAACTCCCTTGGTGTCTTGCTCATCATGACTTCTCCTCATGGTCACTTTTTCTCTTCCTTCCTCTTCCCCTTTGGTATGCCCCACCCCTATGGAATTGCAAGTCCTGCCTTCTCTGCCCAGTCACAGGCTGATCAGCTGTCTATTAACCAACCAGAGATAATTAGGGAACAATCTTTACACAGCATTGATATAGGAGATGATTCAATAATCATAATGATGTTGATGTCCAGACTGGAAACATACATTTGAGCACAAAATTCAGTAACAAAATATACAGTGCACAAGACCATCCCCGAACACATTCTCCTGAGGGATTATAGACCTTCAGCAACATGATGTCATAGAGATGAAGATGGGAATGTCTAAGGTCATAGGGGTACTGAATGGGCAGCAAATTCGGGTGTATGCTATCTGGTCTATATTACTCAGGAGCAGGTGGGATTCCTTATTTCTTGGGGCTTCCTGGAACTTCTTTTCCAAAATATATATCACTGAACATAATTTTAGTTCAGATGCTGACAATATTTTTTGTGGGGCTTCTAAAATGTTCTCTTTCCCCTCAGACTTGTGGCTGATTGTTAAATTGGTCAGTTTTCAAGGAAAACTCTTGAACTTGGAAATGCTGGAAATTAAACACTAATTGTTCTTTATATACAGTTACCATATGCTTAGCAAGACTGATATGGAGTAGGTTCTTCTTGGTGGACTTAATTCCAGAGTTCATGTAGCTGTCTTCTGATGCCTTCACAGTTCACCTGCCCAAGGAAGCTTCCTCTAGTAACCCATCCAAAGAAGCCTTCCCTAGCAACCCATCCAAAGAGTGAGTGAGCCATTTTCTTTAGGATACTTAGCCAGAACTTGAATACAGGTTTCTTCCCTTTCCTCCTCCTCCTCCTCTCCTCCTCCTCTTCTCTTTCTTTTCCTCACCCTCCTCTTCCTCATCCTTCTTCCCCTCCTTCTCCTTCTTCTTCCCTCTCTCCCCTTCCTTCTCCCTTCCTCCAATCTTTCCCTTTTTTTCCAATTTCTTTTATATTCTTATAAATCTGTCCCCTTCTGTGAGAATGTGAGTCCCATGATGACAAGGATAGGGTTTGACTTTCTCCTCACCAAATTACCCAGGGCCTTTATAAATGTCTGGTTCCTTTTAGATAAAGAGGAATGGGATAAGGAATGAGTAAGCTCTTGAGTGAATTAGTCTGCCTATGACTGTTGAGAGGGGCAAGAACATGTTTGGATCTGAAATTGAGATGTAGCCCACAACATAAAGAGAATCTGTGATTTTGGTGATTTGGGAAAGAATAGTGATGAGAATCTTCATGAAAACCTCCTCTCTCTCACTTTTAGTACCCTCTACAACTGCCCATAAATAATAGTATAATATTAAAATTAAAAGACTCTTGGTGAGTTTTAAATTTAAGAGAAATACCAGAAGCACAATAAATAAAACCCAAAGTAATTAATGGGTTATGAGCTAAAGCTACTGAAAATATTATATATATTCACTGGAGTCAAATTTCCTGTTAGGAATGATAATAAGAGAAAGAACTGACTTTGATGAGTGGCCAGAAGCCACCACTATGGGGATCCAAGTCACTGTGATGTGGGTGCCTGGCCTACAGATTTCAGAATCCTGTGTGGTTTTCCTCAACCAAATCTCTGAAGGAGCCAGGAGAAAAGGGTGGGTGTGGGAAATGTGTTATCTATAAAAGTAAGCCACAGAAGGGATTGCCAAGGGCCACTAAAGGCTTCAATTGAAGCTGTAAAAGGCAAGACATTTAGAATAAACTCTTGTAACTTTGTGCAAGGGTGATAATACCCATAGCCCACAGTGTGCTGGACAGGGGGACATGATCTATGTCTGCATTGGAGGGCAAAGGAGACAGTAGAGGGGCCCAGGTACCATGTGAGCAGCATGAGTCTGAGACTCGCTTTGTCCTCTGGGAAGGTTTCTTGATGATTCTTGAGATCAGTCTATAACTGGGTGTTTATTGGGATCTGATGCTCATCATCTGGAGGTCAAAGGGTACAAGTGTGACTGGCAAAATTCATTTCTGAATTTTATTGACTCTGCCCAAATAATTTTTTCCTTAAAACACATCTAAAATCATCCACTAATGGTTAGAAAGACCCTCTCTACTCTTTTAATGACAGTGATAACCATCTATATAGTTCATCCAGAGATGTGTTTAGCCAAGGGTGCACAATGATACATTTGAGTGTATGGATCACTAAACAGATTGTTCCCTCTCATCAGGACAAGACCAGCATCTCCTGTTATTGTATATCCTATTGATGGCTGGCAGAGGCAGCCATGAACACTTCCCTGCATACTGTTTCCTATGCAATGTGTGTTATGATGCTTTGGGACTGAAGAGGAGCAAAGGCAATTCCCAACATTGGCTATGGCCAAAAGGAATTGCATTACTGAACATTTTAATTCCCAGGCAGATAGATTAAAAGTTGACTTTTTTTTTCTTCACTGTTAACTTTCCACCTTGACTTTTGATTACAGATTAGCTCTAGCTACTAGAAGCATGAGAACTTCACCCAGTGGTCCAAAGGTTAAAACACATCAAACACTGCAAGTTGTTGTCATGGGTCCTACAGTAAATTGAGCTTATTTTGGCTTTGTCTCCTGGACACTTTCTACCAGCTGAAGCTAGGCTCCCCTCCCGCCAAACACCAGGGCCTCATTATGACTCAAACTGGGAGTGGATCTGTGTTGGGAAGGTACTGAGCACTATTTGCTGCACTGGATCAAGGGTGGGCTAGCCATCTTTTTCTTCTAGTACTTTCTTTATGCATTTGCCCTAACTGCTCTAAAACTACATGATATTCTATGAGTTAGGCCAGCTGACCTTCTAATAGGACACCATGAGGTTTTCCTACACGCACACCTTCATCTTTCCGATCACTCTTGTGTCGTCTCTACTGCCGATGTCCTTGGGTCCTCACTTCCTCTTTCTTTTTCCCTTTCTTGTTTTTCTTCCTCCCCTTTCTCTTCCCGGATGCTTTCCTATTGTTTCTTGTGTCCCTTTCTTCTGCAATTCTTTAAAAGCGTAAAAAATTCTTAGCTTAAGTCTTTTGCAGTAAAGGGCTGGGAGCATCTGAACTAAGGTATGATTTGAATGCATGGTCTCCATTTTCCAATAATTACGGTTATTCACATTTCAATTTCTAATTTAGTGTTAGACTTTCAGGATACTTCTTATGAGTTAATAAATACTTATAAAGATTTATTAATTTTTAAAATTTTTTTGTTTTATTGATAAAGAAACAAAAAGCAACACACTGATAATGTACAAATCTGTAAGAGCCCTTGACACTGGGGACAGAGACAAGATAGTTCTGAGATCTTTTTACCTAACTGACTTTGCTGAAATGGAGAGTGTATCATTCAGAGAGAGACTGTATCTCAAAGCAATGAGACAGGGAACATAGAATAAGATACATTCCTCTTGCACTGGTGCCCACAATGCACACATCCACTTGTTGACACACAGAAACTGTCTTGAGTTGTGCTTGGAAAACTCATGTCTAAAGACCTGCAATCTGCAATCTGCAATCTGTGTGGAAAGGAAGCAGGTGCAGAGCATAGGCGTGGCTTCTTGGGGAATACAGGGTCACCTCCTATGTCAGTGGAAAAAGAGCTGAGAGAAATTTCATACTTCTTGAGCAGTTATGAGAGGGGATCCTGAAAACCCTCCCAACCCATTCCCATTGAAATCATGCCCCGTAAGTCCATTTCATAAATTCCAGATATTGAAAAAGAAACCTTAGCTCTTAAATGAGATGAAAATCCACTGCATGTTTTCTATTATAGCTGAGGTTTCAGGGGAGGCTCTGTTGGTTTTTTAAAGCACAGTTAATGGTGATTATGTTTTGGGCAGTCTTATGGTTGATAATTCAATAGCATTCTTGAGGGGGTAAAGGACTTTACTCGTTTGTTCAAGATTTATAAAGAATATAAAGAAGAAATATGAAACATTGTGCTACTAACATTTTTCATTTTACTTTTGACTTTGGAAACATTGTATTTTGGGAACATTAATTTGCAATTAAGTTGTAGAAACTTGGAGAACTATCAAGCTTTAAAATGCAAATAGAGAGTGTACATATAACAAGCATGCATGGTTTCAAGGACAAAATAAGAGCAATTTCTTTTCTGAAAAGATGAAAAGAAATTGCACTTTGTGTAGCATACATAAATTTATGGACTGTGCTGAACTTTGCGTTGAGTAAGCACATCACATGACTGCCAAGCAGGTCATGTGATTACAGATTGCCAGTGTTAAGTATTGGCACTTCTGTTTCCTACAGGATCTGGGTGGACATAAACTCTTGGTAGACGATGGTTATGGTACATTTTATATGCAAAGATTGCTCAGTTGCTTTGGCTGCAAGCTCTGTTCCTTATACCTACTGTGCTGTGCGATTGTCTCATGGTTCTTGTCTCCTGTTTTCTGTGCACCTTCTGGTTCATGTGTCTTCTGCCATGTATCCTCCTTAGTTTTTTGTCAGATTCCCTGTACACAAGTCTCTGTAGGGCATTTGCTTGATTAAGGGTTGATATGTGGGGGTCCTGCTCACCATGGGCACTACCATCATTGGGCTGCTGGTCCCAGTGTAATTAGAAAGCACACCCGAATAAGCCATGGAGAGGAAGGCAGTAAGTAGTGTTCCTCAATAGCCTTTGATTCATTTCCAGCCCAGATGTCCCTTTCTGAGGGATTAGGATCAGGACATGTGAGACAAATAAACCCTGTCCTTTCCTCCCCAGTTGCTTTTGGTTATCATGTTTTAGCATGGCAACAGAAAGCAAACCAGGACACTATGTTTCATCATTCCATGCTGCTGTACATGCAGAGCTAATGAGATGGATTTATTGGAGTGTTTTCTTGCTTATTCATTTCAAACTGCTCCTCTGTGCCATAAGCTTCCTTCCCCTTCCTCCCCCCCACACAGGTTCTAGCACACTTCAGGACACCATGCAAGAGACTGGGTATCACACCTTGAAGCTACCTAGAAAGGGGGTGGGGAAGCTCCAGACACTACCCCTGCCTTGCTCTGTCCAATTAGTTCCCCAAACATCACTGAGGAGACTGTTTAGGTATATGTGATTACTTTTTAATCTGAAATTACCTGTGCAATTCCAAAAGCACAGGTCCCTAAAGATTGGCCCTAACAGAGAATGTTCCTCTGGACAACACTAGGCCACCTTTCACCCTATTTCCTTCTCTGGTCACTTCATCTCCCTTTTCATTTGTGAAATATCAACTTTTGGGCAGAAAATCCTTCTGGTGATCCTTCAGAAAGATCTGGAATAACATCATAGACTCCAGGAATGGAGTTTATTGTGACCAACTCAACAGGAAGATGTGGAAAGTAAGCATTTTCCCCATGGGTGATGCTGGCCAGGGCTGTCCCATCTGTTTCCTCCTTATAGGTTGGCCAGGGTAAGCTTCATGTCTTCTGTTTGTTTTCTCGAGGGATACTTCCATTGGCAGGAGTGGAAATAAGACTGAGAGATGTGTGTTCTTAGCCCAAGGATGCATGGCTAATAAGTAGATATATTTTTCCAACTCAGGAGACAGCCCTGGCCCCTAGTGTCTGCAGTACTTCATAATGGCTGCTTTTGCCTTCACTACAGTGATGCAGATTCAAAAATTACCTCAGGAGTGAATAATCAGTAGAAGTCTCTTCCCTGTTTGGATAAGAGACTTGTATCGGGCTATGTCTCACACAAAACATAACATAAATGAGTGCTGTGTTTTATCAAACATGAGAATGTAATAAAGGGTATACTAGGATTTTTAAGATGCTGTTGTATCAGCACATGAGAACAAGAGGTATGTTTCTTGCATTTCTTTTCTAAATTTGTTTTGTCTTTGTTGGGTTTGGATTCTTTTCACAAAAGGGACATTTGCTATGTTATCTTGCACATATGTACCAACCAAAGATAAATGTTTACAGTAAACATGTGAGTGTGGGGATTTCTGAGAATCTTTAGGTTGTTTATGTTCAAATGTCTATAGTAAACAGTTTCATCATATCCAGAAGGTACTGTGTGGTAGAAACTGTATCTTTCCAAGGAGAAAAGGCCCTTCTGCAGTCCTCAGAGTCAGATCTCCCAGTAGTCGGGACTGTGAGGATGCCAACTGACCTTTTTGTATAGCTGTATTAATTTGATACTCAGTATTTTTAAAGGGATTTCTGTGGGTCAAAATTTGTATAATACTTATTAATGAATGGTAAATTAATCTTTTAATAATTACCATATGTCTAAAACCCTGTAACTCTTTTCAATATTTTATTTATGTTTTCTGACTATAGGTGTGTGTTTGTATGTGTTTGGTGTGTGTGTGTGTGTGTGTGTGTGTGTGTGTGTGCGCACGCGCATGCGCGCGTGTGTGCATGTGTGCCTGTGTGTATGGACATAAATGTGTGGGCAAGTGTATGTGCTACCATGTATGTGTCTACATCAACAGAACAGGATTATTCTTTGACTACCATTGAAAAGAGCTCTTAGAGACCTTGAGTAAAGATGGCTGGAAAATGCTGAAATATTACTCAGGAAGAATCTGGAGTCCTGTGAGTATGGCTCATCAGTTGAGGAAGTCCTACTGGTAAAACATCGTTTCTCTTTTCCATGGGCCAGGAAACTGGAGTGGGACCCCTCTTCCTATAGCCAACTAACTGTTCTTTGGGGTATAGCTCAGGAAGCTCTGTGCTGTAAAACCATTTGTGACAACAGTGACTTGGGGAGCTAAGTATGGCATGCTTTCTGCCTTGCACAACTCATCTGCTGGAATCCACAGGTGCATGGTAAGTCACTGTAACTCAATCTGGTGAGCGAAACATCAGTATGATTAGGATATAATAGAGAAACTGCTCCTGGCCCAGGATTTAAGCTGTGTCCCTGGGGCTGCCTTAAAGAGCTATCCCGCCAGAGCTCTGTTTTGGTGAAGTGTAAATTCCTGTGGATGATTAGTTCTAGTTGAAGCCTTACTTCCTTAGCACCATTTCTCAAAACACTTACTATTGACCTCTATTTTCAGAGGGCATGTGCTGGAAGTTTGATTGATCTCTTTGTCTCCATCCTGCTGTTGTGACATTATACCATATCTAGCTAATCTTATTGTTCTCTGTGTCTCCAACCTGCTATTGAGACACTATACCATATCTAGCTAATCTTACAATAATATGACATGATAGTACCACTTCATATCATATTTGAAAATGGGCACCTCCGTGAATATAAGTGGGTCATTTTCACAGTGCTGGTAAAGAGCCTTACTCATAGGTTGGTGTACCTAAGTTAATAAAGTGTTTGCCTCATAAGCATGAGGACCCAAGCTTGATCCCCAGCACATGTGAAAAGCTGGCACTGTGATATGGGCTTGTAATCTAGCACATGGACACAGAGAAAGGAGGGTTCCTGGGGCTTCTAGCAAGTCAATATAGTCTAATTTTTGAGCTTTAAGTCAATGAAGGACCTTGTCTCAAAGGAGATAGACAGTGTTCCTCAGGGAACCTGAAATTGTGCTCTGATATCAACATACAGTGACTTTATACACATAGACACAGACACACAGACACACACACTCCCACACACACACCCACACACACATAAGAATTCTTGTTCTGTGATTATGGTGGAAAGAGTCACTAAATGACTTGTTTGAGGATGCACAACAAGTAGATGGAAATAAGCTTTAATTCTTGGTAATACCTTCCCCAGGTAACAAATGAGGGGAGTATGTGATATTTATGATCGGCGATGAAGGAAACCTCAAGAAGACCAGAGGATTACTCAAAAGACTGAAGATTTCTGTGTTTCAGGATTTTCCCTGTCCAATCACATTAGGGCAGTGGGAAGCTTATGATTGGACTGGAGGAGGGAGGTGGAGCAAAGACTAAGTAGATAGAGAGAGAGGTCTGAGGATGATAAGGGAACCGGAATGGAGGCCGACATGGTGTTATCCAAAGGTTAAATAATAATTGTGTTAAAGCTTTCTCATTATCATTTGGTTCTGAAATTATTGTATTGACATCTTATAAATTATAATATTATTGATGTATAAATCTGATTGGCTAATTAGGCATTAAGAGTCTTGATTCTACCAGGTAATTAGGTATCGAGATAGCTAATCAGGGGTGTGTGGGGCATTGCATGAAAGCAAGAGGAACTTGGGGGCCCTGTCTGAGAGATGACTTGGTGGGAGCCATGTGGCCTAACAAGGCTGGTGAGTTGGTGGGCAGAGAGATTACCTGGCGCTGGGGCTAGATCTAGATATTTTTTGAAACATTGCTCTGTCTATATGTGTTTCTCCTGGAATGGAACATTGGGAAGCTCATTCTACAATAGCCATTTGCTGGCTTCGTAAGCAGTACAATGTGAGGCTCTTTCAAAACTTCAGAAAATGTTTTGAAATGTTTGGGGTGTGTGTGTGTGTGTGTGTGTGTGTGTGTGAGAGAGAGAGAGAGAGAGAGAGAGAGAGAGAGAGAGAGAGAGAGAGTGTGTGTGTGTGTGTGTGTGTGTGTGTGTGTGTTCAACAGCAACTCAAACAACATAGGACTCTGAGGAGGTCTCCAGGTTGGTATGGTGGCTCAGACATGCAGGTACAGTGCAGGCCACATTTCCTTCTAAGGGTTTGGTTTCTTCTTGTGATAATAGAGGTAATAAGACAGGAGATAAGGCTCAGAGAGTAAAAGTGCCTCCCAGAACGTCTGGTGGCACACATGTCTCCACCCCCAATGACACACAAAGTAAATTAATAAGATCATTTTAAAATGTATTTTATTTAAAAAAAAAATATGAGACAGTGGTATCCAAGAGGCAACCTCTCACATATATGGGTAACACATATACTGTTTCCACATGGTAACACAGAAGGAAGAAGTGGTAGAAAAATGCCTGTTAAGATAAAATTGCCTTGCAATAAAAAGTAGAGCTGCCTGGATAATAAGCAAAACAGTCCTAGGGCGAGCAAGGCTGTAGAGTGGCCTGCACAGGGCGAGCAAGGCTGTAGAGTGGCCTGAGCAAGGCTGTAGAGTGGCCTGAGCAAGGCTGCAGAGTGGCCTGAGCAAGGCTGTAGAGTGGCCTGAGCAAGGCTGTAGAGTGGCCTTAGGGCGAGCAAGGCTGTAGAGTGGCCTTAGGGCGAGCAAGGCTGTAGAGTGGCCTGCACACCAAGGCTGTAGAGTGGCCTGCATGCTTGTTTTCTCAAACCTAGCCATGCTGAAAGGGGTATTACCTAAGGCCATGCATAAAGAAGGCTGGGCAGTCTATATTATTATCTCCTGTGAACCCAGATGAAATTGAGACCCATAAGGCTAGAAATTTTACCCAGACACATTTACAGTGTAAAAGAGAAGGGCTTCTAACAGGAGTCTGTCTGATTTCAAAGCTTCTAGCACATTCTGTTCTGTTCCTTAAGCACCCTCCCCAGTCCCCTGTCCCCTGGAGGAGGCTGTGGCCAACTAGAGGTAAGGTCCCAATAAGGCTATTTTAGCTGATTTTTCTCCTCTGCTTTGGAAGCTGGCCTTCCTGTTGCTTCCTCTGTCAAGGCCCTGTCACCCCCCACATTGTTAGGCAGGGAAAGGACCACCCCTGCTATGTTGACAAGAAGTAAGCTTCTAATTTGCAACACGTCTTTATATGGCTTGTCAGTCCAGAGCTCCCACCATAGAAGATTTCACAACAGCCCTGGCCACCTTATGCTATTCTAGGCAGGGTTATAGTTTTCCTGAGCTGTGGTATTGGGAAACCCTTGCAGACACCAGCTCTTCCACCCTCTGTTTTAATGCCACCAGGATTTATCCTCCCCTCCCCCATTGCCTCTCATCTTCAAAGAAGTCATATTATCTCCCATTATATTCCAGGCAGCATGTGGCTTTGGGTTACAGAATCAGATAAATCACTATATCCAGAAGTCTGCTGCTTTGGCTGTGCACACATAGACAACACGAAAGGCAGGCTTAGTAAAGTCATGTAGCATGCCAGCACGCCAACTAAGACTTCACGTTTTCATTTGGTGCATGTGCTAGGACATATTAAATTGGAAGAGATTTCCCTCAGCTTGAATGACAGACAATGATTTTGTTTCTTCCTTGTATCCGTCCCTCAGAGGACTGCTGCTTCTCCTGTAAACTGCCCAGTGTGTGCCTGAGAAAGATTAGGATGGTCGGCAGGGGTGGGAGACTTTCATCAGAATTTATTACTGTTCAAAGCCTCCATAAAGGCTCCTCTCATTTAACACTGGCCTTTGTATTTCTATCCATGAAAATCGTTCATTCCATGACCAATCTGATACATTGTCAGTGTGCTTCATGGAATATTCCAAACTAGACCTCAGTGAACCATCTCCTTGGTGGGAGGAAAAGGGGAAGGCATGGGTCAGTCCAAAAACAGAAGTGGCGTTTTAAATCTGTGTGGCATTTTCTATCCAGGTCAGAGCTCGCTTAGGCCAGCAATGATGGATACTCTGTTTTGACAGTTAAGAGAATACCTTCGATAGATGCTCCCCCACCATGTGGAGTTTGACAATGAACCAAACTTTCAATTAGTCTCCAGGAAAAAAAAAAAGTAGGGTCTAAAATGTACAGTCTTTTGTCCCCATTGAAAACCCAACACCTGCCAATTACAACTGCCTATCTAGCAGTTATATTCGTGGGTTTCTTTCATGTGGCAAAAAATCTTGCTTAGCATCTGTCAGAGTTGTGTTCTAAGAAAAGAAGATTGTATGTACTCACGGTGTCTTTCTAATTCTTTATTTAAAACATGATAATGTTCATTAAACACACATCCCCGCCTCCACTCACACACATACACACATCCCTCACTTGCCATCAGTACTATTTAAATCAACTCAAAATACGGAAGAAAGGAGGCTGGAAGAAAGAAATATTCTTAGGGGTGGGCAGAGAAGTGCTGGCCGTATGTTGTCGTAGTACACCATCTCCTGCAAACTGACGAGGAGTGAACAGAAGCTTAATGTTCAGCATTTGACCTGGATCCTACATAGGCTGAGGCTCAGAATATGTGTACAATTTCTGTACGCAGAGGCTACAGTTCTAATGACTTAAAGGCTCACAATAAAACCTTGAAACAAGTCTGCATGTTAAAAGCAAGCACTGTAAATCATGCACTGAAGGGGGAAATGTGAGCAGGATCTGGAATGTGGGCCGTGGGAGGGCTGGGGCATTGTTACAAGATTGCAAGTATCAGCCTTAACTGCGGGGTCCAAAAAAAAAAAAAGTGCCCTTCCAGATTGCAGCTTGTGCCCTGACCCTGTGTTTTAAGTTCACTTGGGGACCACGTCGAATCCTTCTCCTTGCGTCCTAAGAGGAATTTGTTTATGTTGTATCAGTTGTGCTGGAGTTGGTTAATAATTTAAATTGTGTTGATAAAGGACCTTGGCAGCTTTTAGTGATTAACTTTGAAAAAAAAATTCTCTTCTGTCATTCACTCTCACCTCTCCCAACCCTCCAATCAACTGGCTAAGTACTACCAATTGGGAGGGAGAAGGGAAAAAAGTAAGAAAAAAAAATAGTGTGTGTTATAGCAGCCTTCTTCCATGTAACCTCCTATATGGAATGGAGCCTATAGGCTACACCGCTCCGTGGCTAGATCTAGATAGCCCTACAGAATAACTTGAAATGATTGTTGAAATTTTCCAACTTGGGCTAAAAGTGGACAAGCTGTTTTTTTGAAAAACCAATCAGAACAGCAATTAGACTTAGAACAACCAAACCCCATGCGCCACACCTTGCAAATACAATGTCAGTAGTAGAAGAAGAAACTTTAGTAGTTCCATTTACTGGGATTTCATGTTCTGAACATATTCTGAATTTTTTTTTTCTGTTTTGTGCATTTACTGTCTTTTTTCTAAGTTTTTTTTTCTCTATTAAGTTGTATATCTTCTTTTCTTTTGATTCATGAGAATTTTTTAAACGGAGAAGTTTAAGCTCCCAAGGGAAGATATACTACATATAGATTGCCCAATTTATGTCAACTATCTTGTAGGGATTGAAGCTGCTGGCGATTGTTATATACTGGTTCACTTAAATAATACAGTCAAGATCCTTCCTCTGCCCTTGGTCCAGGAAGATGGCTGTGTTTTTGTCTGGATGGATGATTGTGTTTAGTCTTCTCTGGGCTTGTGTGACAGGGTAAAAACATGTCTCTCAAAACTCATTCTTAACTGAGACAGCTATAACATACTCCTTCCTCTCAAGACTTAGGAATCAGTACAGAAGAGAGGACAGAAGGGTTTTAAGAGCCAGAGGTAGATGACTACAAGGACAGACAGCTTTCCAAACACAACAGGGCAGCTACAGTTGTCACATAAGAGTTGTGACAACTTTCACAAGACCAGCACATGCTCAAGACAGACAAAGTCCTGCCATGGAAGCGTAAAGTGGGGATGAAGGCTGCCCATAACCAAAGAGCTATTAGCAATTGGTAGCTACTACCAGGGAAAGTCAGTTTTCTTTAAGCCTGGTAGATCAACTATATGTCACTGAGAAAAAACCCAGCCAAGAATATATCACCAACACAATTGACCTTGATGGAGAGAGAAAGAAGGAGGGAGGGAGGAAGGGGTAGGAAGGAGGAAGGGAGAATAAGAGAGAGAGAGAGAGAGAGAGAGAGAGAGAGAGAGAGAGAGAGAGAGAGAGAGAGAAGTTGTGTTGGCAGTGAAGTGAACATGGGGGTGGGTATGAGATCAAAATACATTGTATGAAATTCTCAAAGAACTAATTAAAAATGAAAAGATCAAAACCTCTAAGGGAAAAATATAGTGTTTCTGCTTTTGACATCATTTGCCATATTTTGTGATGTACCATTCAATGATGAGATGTTTTCTCCAAATCCTTCTCAATGGAGAAAATAAATTAAAAAATTATAGTTGGTTTGTTTTCTGGTGTTACTGCTAGTTTACAAAAACAAATCTGTTTTAATCTTGGGAAACAAATATCTCTCTGTTAAACAAAACAGCGTTTGCTAGTTAGCTCTGAGAAGCTGTGTGACCTTCTCTAGGGAAACCATTCCCACCTCATCCAGTGTCCTGACTCAGCTGCTTCAAGTGGGCTTCTGAAGCAGGTAGAGATAGTTCAGGTATCCAGGACATCCCAGCAACCTTGGTTGTTATTTAGGATGCATGAGTTTGCATTCAATGTCTTAAAGGTTAATATTGTTAAGTGCTCTGCAAGATCCTCAACTGGAGAGTTATAGAGATGCAAAGATGCTTTCCTCTGGGTTCCTACTTCATCTATATTACAGCCAACTGTGGTACTGAAGCAACTGTGCATAGCTTGAATCTAGGCATTGTTTCACAGGCAGTACTGACTGTGGCACCAGCATCATTCTTTCTTAATGAACCTTTCCAGCTTAACTTGAAGGCAACAATTTTGTAAGCATTTTAGAATTTCAACATTGTAGTTCAGGAAAACTTACTGCATCTGCTTATAAGGACCAGAGTTAAAGAAAGAATATGGCACGATGCTGGCTTATTCTCTACTAAGGATCAGAGTTAAAGAAACAGCATGGTATGGTGCTGCCTTATTCTCTATTTCTTCTGTACTTAATAGTTCTAGGTAGGAATATTTGTGATGCTCTTCAAATTCTTATATTAATCACAACAACCGATGTTATGTACAAGAAAGAAACCATTTTTTTTCTAAGTAAAATCTAATATAGTAGCTATCTTCCAGACTCATCTCAGACATTTTGATGGATCCCTCTGAAGTGATCTCAGCAAAGAGACTAAGATGTGACAGATGATGCTAGGATATCTGAAGAAAGAAACAATCTAATTGATGTTTCACAAGACCAGCTCTGTGTTGAAGCTTACAAAATTAAAAATATGGATATATAAATATATTTGAACAAGGATAAATATTGTGTCATTACATGAAATAGCTCAAAACCCGAAAGCTGTTTATTAAAAGTAATTAATGAATTACATCATTTGTGTCATTGTGGTTGCTTTAAACAAGAAAGGAGACTAATGTAATTTGAGAAACTGTCATATGTATATATAATGATATATATGAAATCATTTTTTTCTTTGAAATAAAATGAATAAAAATGCTCAGTGAATTGTCATGGTTGTCCTTGGTTTTATATATATTTGAAAGTGTAAGCTCACACAAATTTAGACACAATTTGTCTAAATATTTTAACTTTTAAACTATACTTATTTTGACTCACCTAAAAATTAAAAAACAAAACACCCTAACAGGTCAGTCAGGTCAGTTCTAAGAACAGGGTCAAGAAAACAGCAGCAGCAGCAACAACAGAACAATCTTTTCTGAAGTATTAATTAGTCTTTTTTTTCTCCAAATTTTTGCCCCTAAAATTTTGTTTTACATGAAGACCTAGATTTCTGATGGGCTTACTGTACTTAGCTTGAAAATTGATGGGAAAACACAGGTATTCTCCATTGCATACCCATAGGTCATTAGCTTATGAGAGAAATTCCCTAGGACCAAGTGACATAGCTTCTGGCTTAGTGACTATAATGCCATAATTTGGCATGTACCTGCTAAGGATCTTCTTGGTTTCAGGGAATCTTGTGACACTTGGGGGAAGGCAAAGTTCTTTACATGGAAGTTGTTTTATACAAAGAGGACGATCAGCAACTAGACTTGCCATCCTGGGATCACAACCTATTACTTCACTCCTCTATCTCAGGCACTGTAGCTAAAGTAGAGGTAGCAGCCATTCTCATCCACTATGCAGTGGTAACATGAGACTTTAGTGATGTCCCTGATGTACAATGGCAAGCATGGCTCTCAAATGAGCAGAGCTCCATGCGGAAGCTATACCAGAGGCAGCTCGAACTGAGAGACAAATCACATCCTCAGGCTCATTCTCACAGGTGCTACCATTTATCTGAATCATCTTTCTGCCAGTGACTGCAGATTTTGAAACTGATCTGTATTAGAGACACATATTCAAATCATTTACAAGTCAGTTATTCAACATGGTGCACTATGAGAAAGTGTTCCAGTCTGCTGTTGTTGTCTCTCCATTTTTTCAGTCTCCAGTGGTGATCACTTTTAATTCTTTTTTTAAGCTGGATGATGATGATGATTAATTTTTTTTTTGCAGTCTAGTCATTATCTCCCTCCCAGTCTGCCCTCTGATGTTCCTCATCCCATACCTCCTCCCCCATCTCCAAAAGGATGTCTCCACCCTCCCAACCCCATCCCATTAGACTTCCCCACTCCCTGGGGCCTCAAGTCTCTCAAGGGTTAGGTGCATCTTCTCTCACTGAGGCCAGACCAGGCAGTTCTCTGCTGTATATGTGTCAGGGGTTCATATCAGCTGGTGTATACTGCCTGGTTGGTGGCTCAGTGTCTGAGAGATCCCAGGGATCCAGGTTAGTTGAGACTGCTGGTCTTCCTATGGGGTTGCCCTTCTCCTCAGCTTCTTCCAGCTTTTCCCTAATTCAACCACAGAGGTTACTACCTTCTGTCCATTGGTTGGGTGTAAGTATCTGCATCTACCTCAGTCAGCTGCTTGTTGGGCCTCTCAGAGGGCAGCCAGCCACGCTAAGCTACTGTCCATAAGCACACCATAGCATCAGTAATAGTGTCGGGCCTTGGAGCCTCCCCTTGAGCTGGATCCCAATTTGAATTGCCTGTCACTGGACCTCCATTCCCGCAGTCTCTTCTCCATTTTTGTCCCTGCAGTTCTTTTAGACAGGAACAGTTCTGGGTCAGAGTGCTTGACTGTGGGATGGCAACCCCATCCCTCCATTTGATGCACTGTCTTTCTACTGGAGGTGAACTCTACAAATTCCCTCTCCCCACTGTAGGGCATTTCATCTAAGGTCGCTCCTGAGACCTGAGAGTCTCTCACCTCCTAGGTCTCTGGCACATTCTAGAGGGTCTTAAAAACACAAATGCTTTGTGTTGAAACATCCTACCATGGAAAGGACAGATTTTTTTTTCACTAGCTCTTCTCATTATAACTCCCCAGTTTTTCCATTCTCCAAATATAGCTATACTTTAGGTTTAGGTAAATACTGCGTGTTTAACCTAAGATATGCATGTAAATATTTTTATAATTGAGCAATTTGTATATAGGATGACCCTTCCTCTTCATTTCTTCCCCTTTGTAAAACGTTCTTGTCACAAAGCTGTTAACTGTCACAGTCTTTCCAACTGCTCCACTCTCTGTACACTCAAGATTGTCACATTCTGACCATTTCAGTTCTACAAGCTTGCTTTGTGTTTTAGCCCAACTGGTCCGACTCCTTCCTGAATAGTTCGGTTACAGAGGTTTCCTGCACATAGTGCTGAGGACTCTCTTGAATGTTCCCAGGGCTTCTGGATGTTTAATCTTTCTTCTTCATACTCTCTTGGCCTTTTACTCAATAGCTTCTTGAAGGGATGTGTGGGGAAATTGCAGTGTTATATACCTGAAGGTGAAGCTCATTTACTTTGTGATCAGGACTTGCAGCTTGAAAGCATATAGGATAATTTTTGCTCTTATTTAGGAACATTGCTCTTTTGAGTTTTTGCGTCCCATGATGCTTCCTAAGGTGCTGAGATCAGCATCACCTTGACACCTAAGCCAAAGACTTCACAAGAGAACACTGTAAGCCAATTTATCTCCTAAGTACTGATAAAAATGTCATCAAAAGGTGTCAGCAAACTGAACACAGCAGCTCAGCAAAAATACTGTGTAGCATAAGCAAATAAGGTTTGTCCTTGTCACGCTAGAGGAGTGACACACACCAATCAATCAGTGAGGTGCATCACCTTGGTGGAATATAAGATAAGAACTACATCATCATTTCAATAAATGTGGCAAAAAATATTCAACAACATCCAGCATTCTTTCTTTATTACAACAGTCAGTACTCTAGGTAGAGAAGGGAATATTATCATACGACCAACATCACAACTAGCTGTATAACCAAAGGGAAAAACCAGGAGGGTTTTCCATTAACATCCATCAGAATGAATTCTATAAAAGATTAAAAAGAGATGGTGGGAAGAGTGCTATCACATGGACGTGCTTGCTGTGCAGGCATAAGAACCTGAGCTTGAACCCCTAGTGCCCATGTAAAAAGGTAGGCATGGCTAGTCTCCTCTAGTCTGTATGTCTAGTCTCTAGGAGCAGAGGCAGGAGGACCACTGCTGCCTGCCTAACTCCACAGCCAGTGGGGGATCCTATCTCAAAGGAATAAGGAAAAGACAACACCCAATATTCTATGGATTCTGCAGTGCACACACTGATGTGCATATACCCCCTCCATACATATGCATTGTGCAATGCACACATATGCACATATATGCACACACACACACACACACACACACACACACACACACATATATATATATAAATAAATTAAATAAATAAATAAATAAGTAAATAAATAAATAATGATCAATGTAGAAAAGAATGTGGAGTGAATGTAGAGTAATATAACCATTACTAGTAGTGTGAAATTTTTCCAAAGACATGAAAACCAGGAGCTCCTTTTCAGAGCTCCTTTTCAGAGCATGTTCGCAATGACCATGGAAGTAACTACCTTGTAAATATAGCTTACTCTCATGTTTTGGCATCATTACTCATAACAGTTAAGTTATGGGAACAGCTTGGATATCTGTGAACAGATGTATGTATTAAAAACCAAACACACACACACACACACACACACACACACACACACACACACACTTCAATCCTAAAAGTTAACCAGATCCTTGCATTTTCTGCACATGGATGAACCTGGAGGATATGTTCTAAGCCAGCCATGGGAGGGAAATACTCTATAAGAACTTTATGCATGGAATCTAAACATCTAACTTCAAGATTATAAAATTAGGGCTGAAAGCATGGCTGCTAGGCACTGCAGTGTATTTGCGGAGGAAAGGGGCCAAGTCAGAAGAACACAAAGTAGCAAATCTGGGATAAACAAGGCTGGTGAACTAGAATGCAAGAGGACAGTGTAACAGCAGTGCACATAGAACCCATTTGCACACAGGTTTTCATTGTCCATAAAGAAGATATGTCAAATATTAGCTTAAAAGAGGCTCATTGTAGTAAGCTGTGTGTTGTCTGCCTGCCTGCCTACCTGCCTGCCTGTTTGTGTCTATCTATCTATCTATCTATCTATCTATCTATCTATCTATCTATCTATCTATCTATCATCTTTCCATACATCATTTATAATTATCCTATGTATCTAAGTTGTATATGTTGTATCCATTAAAAGTACATGATAACATTTATTTTTAAAAGGGCAAGCTGTATCTTTCTGATTGCTGATCTCTCTTACATGGCCTGTTCCATCCTCCACCAGACTGTAAAGAATCCTGAATATTCTACAAAAACTTTGATATGTCTGTTTTCATTAGTTTACAAAGTATTCAGTTAGCTGCTTGTTTCTTTGATAATTTTCTTCTCTTGAATTGCTTTCTTAAATCTGCATTTTTCACCTCTTTGACCTTGCTTACATTGGCTACTCTTCTCTATTTCATCTATTTTCTTCTTTAATTAGACTTGTTTATAGGTCTAATTTACATGTAACATACCTTTATATTAAGAGAATTACAGTTAAGAGAATTTAAGCAGCGCATCTGATCATCACCTCCATTAGTTACTTTGCTAGATATTGCCATAAAACACATAAAAAAGAACTTAAAGAAGAAAAGAGTTGATTTTGCATCATAGTTCAAGGTTTAGTCATGATGGGACATCAAAGCAACTGAAGCAGCTGGTCACGTTGCATCCACAGTCAGGAAGAAGACACATGACAAGTGTTACATGACTTCTTTTTATTCACCCTAGGATCCCTCACGGAATAGTGAAGTCCACCTTCAGAGTAGGTCTTTTCATCTCAGTTTACCTCATCTAGAAAACTCCTATAGACATGCCCAGAGATTTGTTTCTAAGCTGTTTCTAAAGCTTGTCAAGTTGACAATGGAGATTAACCACTACCCTACAAAACGTGATGGTTTTGTGTCTACCTTCTTCTGTGAGTTGCAAGGATGTTCAGCATATCTTAGTGAGTCAGTCCTTGTATTATTAGATAGTGCTATTCTATTATCAGATCTGCTGTCTTTAGCTTAGCACTTTTGACCAGATACAGATATATATCATTTATTTCCATTAGGAAGAAAAGAATGTTATGAGCCGTGGAGTTCCAGATTGTGGGTGAACATACACTTTCAAGTAAATACCAAAGAATTTCATGGAAATACCAGGCCTTGGTTAAAGATAAATTTATCTAATGAGCTGTTTTCCAAAGCGGGAGGGTTCTTTGACATCATCGCAAGTCACTGGTCTCACGTTAACACCAGCTCTCACACCACCAGCCTTTTACAATTTAGACGTTCTAGAGGGTGTACAATAAAAAGCATTTAATTTTTTAAATGTTTGTTTCATAGAAATATTATAAGATTTCATTATCTATGTTGAAAATGAAACTCAATCTACAAAAGCAAAGGATCAAACAGCAGTTAGTAAGCATTTTAGGGTGGGAGGAAAAGGGAAGACATAGGCTAGGAATTTAGCTCAGGGAAGAGCACTTGCCTAGAATGTCCAGGGTCCTGAGTCTGAGCCTTGGCCCTGCAAAAGTAAATAAATAAAAATAAAACATTGCTTTCCAGCTGACTAATGATGTCCAGCATCTTTTCAAAGAAGTTGGTATATTTTGTTTTATGAACTGGCGGTTCAAATATTTTGCCAATGTCTTTTATCAAATAATGTGTCTGGTTCTTGCTGAATTATAAAAGCTCTTCGTATATTTGGATATAAATTCTGTGTCAGATATGAGTCTTGCAAATATTTTCAATCCAGATTGTGGGTGGTCTCTTAATTTTCTTACCAACGGCCTTTAAGAGGCAGAGGTTTTAGATTTTTATGTCTAATTTATGAATGTTTTGCTCTATGATTTGCGTTTGATGTGCCAATGTAGGTAAACTGTCGAACCCAAGTTCATATAAATTTTCTCCTGCATGTCTTCTGAGTTAGACTTGATTATTAGGGCCTATAATGTCTGTTTTTTAATTTTTTAATATTTTTAGATAGAATCTCCTGTTAGTGCAAGCTAGCCTTGAACTCAATGTATAGCTGAGGAAGGAGGCACCCTCCTCTCTCCAGAATCCTGAGACTGCAGGTGTACATCCCCATGAACCCAGGGCTTTGTGATAACCAAGTCCCCTACCGACAAAGCTGTATCCCAACTCCTATAATCACTTCTGTATACAGCACAGGATGATGCTTAAGACTTTTGGAATGTCTATGAATATTGAGATATCCAATGCTGTTTGTTACAAAGATTTCTCCCTCTCTTTGAATAATCATGTCACTGTTACAAATGTCAAGTGGCTGTGAGCGAATGAGTTGGCTACCATGGTCTCTGCCCCATCCCTTTACCTGTGTCTTTTCTTACATCACCACCACACCATCTCACTGATTAGATTCCGTGGTATACCATGCAGGATGGCAGTTTGAGAGCCTGAGCTTCATGTTTTCAAAATTGTTTTGAGGCTTTTAGCACTTTTGCATGCAAACTTTAGATCTGGCTGCTTGGTTTCTAATGAAAAGGCACATGGAATGTTATTTGGAGTATAGAGTCTACACACTATGATGTATGACATGGACATTGTAACAGCACTGGGTCTTTTAATCCTTTAACAGACTTTCCGTTCCTCATTCACACAGGGGTTTGTGCTGTCTCTCCGTAGTTCTTTGGAAGCTCCCACACACAGCCCAGGGTTTTGCTGTTTGCCACCAGGTACTTCATTTCCCTATGATTATTACAAGTCTGCTCTTCAATTGCACTGCTGTAAACATCATATTGTAATTCTTCCCATAATCCCTTTCCTCTTGGCAAATGTCCAATGAGCTGCTGAAGCAGAATACAGAAATGCACGTTCAAATTATTTTCCTTACTTAAATGGACACATGAAAACACAAAGTGTGAAATTTACAGGATACCACGTGATGTTTAATGTACAGATGGTACACATAGTATGCATGACACATGTATATATTGCGTGACTTATGGTAAAATATATAGGTCCTCAATTGCTATTTCTTCATAGTGAGAGCATAGTTGTCCTAGAATCCTGAAATACATAGCACATGATGGTAATATGGAATCACTCCACTGCTCAATAATGTAAGGACTTTGTAGCCCTGTCTGGTTGAAGCTCAGTTCTCACTGATCAAATCTGCATGTAACTCCCTCCCCTCTATCTCTCTAGTCTCTTGAACCCCCACAGTATTCTCAACCTTTATTTTGTCTTCCATATATGAGCGAGATTACATAGCATTTGTCTCTCTGGGCCTATTCTATTCATCAATTGTCAACCACTAGGGTTCTCTCCATTTATTGCCTATTATTATAATTAGTTTTAACTTTAATTCCTAAAGTAGCATATAAACTTTTAGTCATAATTATCGCACCTTCAACCCATGCATGTTCTAACTGATAATGCTGCCCTCTCGTCTCCTCCCTGCCTATCTCCTGCTCCTCACTGCCTCATATTCTCTTTTCTGTTTTCCCATTGCCCAGTTCTTTCTCCTCCTCGGGAAACTGCTTATGTGAAAGAGAACATGTCTGCATCTCTCACCTCTCTTGCTAGACTTTCAAATCCACCCATTTTACCTCAGGGTTTCCAGGTTTGCTTTTCTTCACAGCTGGATAAAATTCCACCCTGTGTCTGTGTCTTGGCTAGTGTTAGCAGCAGCACTGCAATAAGTGCAGACACGGAGGAGGAGTCTCTAGCCCTAAGGGAACACTTCTTTTTTTTTTTTTTT